>JAJJBR010003053.1:0-2500 GCA_022817965.1 Solanum lycopersicoides
TTGTGCGTCGGTAAAAAAAAACATGCTTTGGGGGAGAGATACTATTTCACCAATCGAGTCACAGGTATCTAACATATTCATACCTAACGATTTTCCACAAAGTGGTGACGAAACGTATAACTTGTACAAATCTTTCCATTTTCCAAGTCGATCCGATCCATTCGTTCGTAGAGCTATTTACTCGATCGCAGACATTTCTGGAACACCTCTAACAGAGGGGCAAATAGTCAATTTTGAAAGAACTTATTGTCAACCTCTTTCAGAAATGAATCTATCTGATTCAGAAGGGAAGAACTTGCATCAGTATCTCAATTTCAATTCAAACATGGGTTTGATTCACACTCCATGTTCTGAGAAAGATTTATCATCCGAAAAGAGGAAAAAATGGAGTCTTTGTCTAAAGAAATGCGTTGAGAAAGGGCAGACGTATAGAACCTTTCAACGAGATAGTGCTTTTTCAACTCTCTCAAAATGGAATCTATTCCAAACATATATGCCATGGTTCCTTACTTCGACAGGGTACAAATATCTAAATTTGATATTTTTAGATACTTTTTCAGACCTATTGCCAATACTAAGTAGCAGTCAAAAATTTGTATCCATTTTTCCTGATATTATGCATGGATCAGGTATATCATGGCGAATTCTTCAGAAAAAATTGTGTCTTCCACAATGGAATCTGATAAGTGAGATCTCGAGTAAGTGTTTACATAATCTTCTTCTGTCCAAAGAAATAATTCATCGAAATAATGAGTCACCATTGATATCGACATATATGAGATCGCCAAATGCTCGGGAGTTCCTCTATTCAATCCTTTTCCTTCTTCTTGTTGCTGGATATCTCGTTCGTACACATCTTCTCTTTGTTTCCCGGGCCTCTAGTGAGTTATAGACAGAGTTTGAAAGGGTAAAATCTTTGATGACTCCATCATCTATGATTGAGTTGCGAAAACTTCTGGATAGGTATCCTACATCTGAATCGAATTCTTTCTGGTTAAAGAATCTCTTTCAAGTTGCTCTGGAACAATTAGGAGATTCTCTAGAAGAAATACGGGGTTCTGCTTCTGGCGGCAACATGCTTGGTCCCGCTTATGGGGTCAAATCAATACGTTCTAAGAAGAAAGATTGGAATATCAATCTCATCGAGATCATCGATCTCATACCAAATCCCATCAATCGAATCACTTTTTCGAGAAATACGAGACATCTAAGTCATACAAGTAAAGAGATCTATTCATTGATAAGAAAAAGAAAAAACGTGAACGGGGATTGGATTGATGAGAAAATAGAATCCTGGGTCGCGAACAGTGATTCGATTGATGATGAAGAAAGAGAATTCTTGGTTCAGTTCTCCACCTTAACGACAGAAAATAGGATTGATCAAATTCTATTGAGTCTGACTCATAGTGATCATTTATCAAAGAATGACTCTGGTTATCAAATGATTGAACAACCGGGAGCAATTTACTTACGATACTTAGTTGACATTCATAAAAAGCATCTAATGAATTATGAGTTCAATCCATCCTGTTTAGCAGAAAGACGGATATTCCTTGCTCATTATCAGACAATCACTTATTCACAAACTTCGTGTGGGGAAAATAGTTTTCATTTCCCATCTCATGGAAAACCCTTTTCGCTCCGCTTAGCCTTATCCCCTTCTAGGGGTATTTTAGTGATAGGTTCTATAGGAACTGGACGATCCTATTTGGTCAAATACCTAGCGACAAACTCCTATGTTCCTTTCATTACGGTATTTCTGAACAAGTTCCTGGATAACAAGTCTAAAGGTTTTCTTCTTGATGAGATCGATGATAGTGACGATATTGATGATAGTGACAATCTTGATGCTAGTGACGATATCGATCGTGACCTTGATACGGAGCTGGAACTGCTAACTAGGATGAATGGGCTAACTGTGGATATGATGCCGGAAATAGACCGATTTTATATCACCCTTCAATTCGAATTAGCAAAAGCAATGTCTCCTTGCATAATATGGATTCCAAACATTCATGATCTGGATGTGAATGAGTCGAATGACTTATCCCTCGGTCTATTAGTGAACCATCTCTCCAGGGATTGTGAAAGATGTTCTACTAGAAATATTCTTGTTATTGCTTCGACTCATATTCCCCAAAAAGTGGATCCCGCTCTAATAGCTCCGAATAAATTAAATACGTGCATTAAGATACGAAGGCTTCTTATTCCACAACAACGAAAGCACTTTTTCACTCTTTCATATACTAGGGGATTTCACTTGGAAAAGAAAATGTTCCATACTAACGGATTCGGGTCCATAACCATGGGTTCCAATGCACGAGATCTTGTAGCACTTACCAATGAGGTCCTATCGATTAGTATTACACAGAAGAAATCAATTATAGACACTAATACAATTAGATCCGCTCTTCATAGACAAACTTGGGATTTGCGATCCCAGGTAAGATCGGTTCAGGATCATGGGATCCTTTTCTATCAGATAGGAAGGGCTGTAGCA
>JAJJBR010003054.1:0-64733 GCA_022817965.1 Solanum lycopersicoides
TGTTTTAGCCATCATGCTTCAGAGTTATACTATGTACACAGAGATATAAACATGCCGGTTCAACAATAAAAGTAATCAGTCTCTTGGGGAAAAAGAACACAGGCAAGAAAACCCAAGAGAGGATCGTGAATTGGGCTACTCAGACTTCACCCTAGCACTCACTTTCCATTTACCCCACCCCCAACAAAAAAGATATGCAATTGTCCCCAATGCATAAAAGAATCTAAAATAATCGAGTGGTAGGTGAAGCAAACCTGAGGCGCAAAGCGCCGGCGATCAACAAGCTGGTGGGTCCGGTGTCCCGAACCCACTCCCTCTGTAGTCTGGACACCCTCAGTAGTGTCCTCAACAACACCATCAGTAGTGCACTCACTCACGCACCATCAGTAGTGCTCTTCTCCGCCTCAACAACTCTGGAGCTAGACGCCCCAGCAACCAACTCTATGGTCCTCAACTGACGGGCCTCCTCATCAGCAATCGAGGCTCTCCTCGCAGCCTCCAACTCTCGCGCTCCTTCTTCCGCGCCCTAGCCTCATCCTCATCTCGACTCTACGCCTCTTGCATGCTCTCGTGGGGGAGGTGGTGGCACATCAGTAGTGGCGAACAGCCATCACGTGTCCTCAGCAGGCTCTGCAGAAGGGGCCTCAGACTCGGGCACCCTAGCCTCTAGAATCGTGTCCAGGTCCGCTCTCAACTCTCTACAGCAGCCTGAAGGGTCGACACGTCCACCGGAGGGGCTGGCCGGGTTAGCACCCGCAACTCAAAAGCGTCCAGGCGCTGATGAACCTCCATGATCTTCCTCTCCGTGTGCTGGGCCATCTTCCGCTCCATGCGCTCCTCCGCCTCAGCAATAGACCTCTGCATCCAAGGCTGGATGTGATGCAGAAGTGTGGCCATTTGGGCCTCAAGTTTCTGGACCCTAGCAAGTGGGACCAGAGTAGCGGAAGGAGTCGAGCGAGAGGAGCTCGGGGCGGTGCTACCACCCGGGATAGACTCGACCGGGGTGGTGTCAGTAGGCTCAGATGTAGCCTGGGTAGCCGCTCGGGCTTGCTCTACTGTATCCGCCAGGTTCTCACCAAGCGGAGGCACCTCCGGGCGGGGCCCTCTGTGTGGAGCCAACTCATTGGCCTCATCCCTGATGAGGCCGATATCAACATTGCCCGGCGGGGTCTTGAGCTGATCTATGTGCCAAATGGGCACACCTGCGGACCTGCACAAAGCAAACACCATGCACGTATATGGGTAAGTAGTAGTGACCTTGAAGTCCCTCTCCTGCATGACCGCCTGAAAAAGCCAAGCGAAGTCCACCTCGAACCCCGCTATCATAGCCGCCATCAGAACTGCGCGATCCCATGTGACAATATTGTCTGCAGCAGTGGGGGAAAGGCAGTGGCGGACTATCAACCACAAACACTTGGCCGTGAAGGTCAGGTTAGACTTCTTGATGGCTCCCTTTAGCTTAAGTACCCAGTCAGCAGCCTCTCCATCAACGGACAAGTACTGGGCAATCCACCTCTTGGTGGTCTCTCTCAACTCTGGCTCACGCATGAACCATCCATCTTTAACAAGTTTCCACCGGTAGTCAACTCGGCGGTGAGAGGAGTCCGGGTGGCATCAACATCATCGCCGTATAGATACCGGCGGATGGCTGGTAAGGAGATGTCTACCCGCTTGCCGCGGACTCGGATGTGATCTAGCGGGGCCTGTTTGGCAGGGGCAGCCTTGTCTATCTGAGATCGGAGAGTCGCCACATACGAGGCGTAGAACTCTCTGACCAACTCCTCACTGTATCGGCCCACATCACGAGCCGTCCATTCTAGCCGGTGCCTGGTGAAGAGGGCATGGAGTGCCGGCATGGTGGGGAGACTCCCCGTAAGGACCCGCCTCTCCAGTGTAAGGGTCCGGTCATGACCCCTTATCATTCGGCAGCTTGGCGTCGGTGTACACCTGAAACTGCCCTCAACACACCACCGGTTGGGCTGGCGGCAACCGGGGGGGACTCCAGTCTGTGGTGCTGGAGTGGAATCAGCACTATCGGCCTCATCAGACGAGGCGGACTGGGATGCGGTGGCTGGAGCAGAAGCCTCCTCAGACCCGGAGACTTCTTCTGAAGACATACTTCCTCAGAACCGGAAGCATCCCTGGAGTGTGCAGCAGACCCAGAAGGCGTGCCGGTCAGTGTGCGCTCCTCTTCAGACTGGGAGGCAGTGACTACGCCGGGCGCCACCTTCGTGGGCGTGGCTCTGGTGGTACGTGCAGCCCGTGCAGGAGTGACAGTGCCTGGGGCACGTATTCGGGGTCACGCTCATCATCAGAGCCAATGACCAGTCGGGCAGATGGGGCGACGGACTTTGAACGCCCTCGTGCGTACACGCGATCTTGCTTTGGTGCCATTAGTGTTAGTACCTGAAAAAACAACAATTAGTACCAGTAGAAGCAAAAGACATGCAAAAGAAAACAAAAACGTAAAACCAAAACTGAAATGGCAGTGCTGCAGTTGCTGTGCTGCGCGACGGACCCATTGACGGTCCGTCGTAAGCATGACGGACCGTCATGGGGGTCCGTCATGAAATACTTAGGAAAATATTTTGAGACTCTCAGAAAGAAAGTCTCTGACAACCGTGACGGTTGTGCAGGACGGACCGTCGAGGGCACGACGGTCCGTCGTAGAGGTCCGTCATGGGACACTTAGAAAAAACTTTGAGACCCTCAGAAACAGGGTCTCTGACAACCATGACGGTTGTGCAGGACGGACCGTCGAGGGCACGACGGTCCGTCGTAGAGGTCCGTTGAGGACACTTAGAAAAATTTTGAGACCCTCAGAAAAAGGGTCTCTGACAACCATGACGGTTGTGCAGGACGGACCGTCGAGGGCATGACGGTCCGTCGTAGAGGTCCGTTGAGGACACTTAGAAGAAATTTTGAGACTCTCAGAAAGAAAGTCTCTGACAACCACGACGGTTGTGCAGGACGGACCGTCGAGGGCATGACGGTCGTCATATAGGTCCATTTAGGGACACTTGGAAACAAAAATGGGGGATTGGTGGCGACTCCACGACGGTCCATCGTGGGAACGACGGTCCGTCGACGGGGTCTCGTTCTGTCCTTCAGTGACAGAATTGAGCATGCCTCAATCGTCCCCTAAATTGCTAATATGAAGTATACTTGTCAACCCACAATTCTAACCAATTTACCCAGCATTCTAGCATTCCTAAGGCAATAATTTCTCGAGTTTTAGCATGCAATTTTGGAAAACTATCAACCTAGGTCAGAAACAATTATCAGAAGCATACACCCCCATTTGATTTGGTTAACACAACACCCCATTCATTTTACAATATTAAGGGTCTAAAGGCACTTAGGATTATCGGGGTGAGTTCTTAGCATGCAATAGGGGTCAAATTTCGAAGACCCACACATTCAGAAACATGTATATAGCATGGGAAAACAAAAAAAGAACTGTAGATGATTTAGAGATCAGAACCACATACCTGATACTTGGAGAAGATGAAAGAAGAGTAAGGCACAACACTTGATGATCAGCACACGAACACAGGACTCCGACCGGCAGGAACTTGAAGAACTAGGGAGTTTGTGAGAGGAAAGATTTGGGGATTATGGGAAGGGATGGGAAATCTGAAGTTTGGGGAGAGGATGAGAGTGCTAGGGAGTTGAAGAGGGAGTAAATGGAGGAAATGAGGGAAAGAAACGGTTTGAATGAAGAGGTGGGAAGTTAAAAGGTTTAAAAACTTTTAATATTCGCCGGTCGGGTCGGGTCGGGTTTACGGGTTTTGATGCGACGAGTCCCCGTCGACGGTCCGTCGCAGGCTAGACGGTCCGTCGTGGGGGTCCGTCATGGGTGCCCTAACTTAGAAAAATTGAAAAACATACCTGGGCACGACGGTTGCTTGCGACGGTCCGTCGCAAGCGTGACGGTCCGTCGATGAGTCCGTCAATGGTTGCTGCAGACCAATTTTCTGTAGATTTTCTGGTGAAGTAATACCTGCAAATTTAACACCCATTAAGCTATTCTTTTTGTATTTTCTGGACACTTTTTGGACACGGACCCTAAACTACGCTCTAGCCAACACTTCTAACAAAATGAAAAGCAAAGAAAATGCAACTATTACTAGAAAGTCATGAAAAACCTATAGTTGGCTTAGAGGATACATATTGGGTTGCCTCCCAACCAGCGCTTGATTTAATGTCGCGGCACGACGGAGGACACTTGATTACTCAGACTTCATCAAGATGGTATGCCTCGATCACTTCATTCGCCGTTTCAGCATGCCCCATAGATTTTGATTCGCTGTCCGTTCACCTTAAACCGCACACCCTCCTTGTTCTCCAACTCAACCGCTCCGTGAGGGAATAGTTTGGTGATCAAGTAAGGGCCAGTCCATTTGGACTTGAGTTTGCCCGGAAACAAGCGCAACCTAGAATTGAATAAAAGCACCAAATCCCCAACCATAAAATCGCGTTTCTCAATCTTTTGGTCATGGTACTTCTTCATCCTTTCTTTGTAGAGGGCTGAACTTTCATAAGCTTTTAGGCGAAATTCATCGAGCTCATTTAACCCATTTAACCTCTGTTCTGCAGCCTCATTCCAATCCATTTTCAACTTCTTCATTGCCCACATGGCTTTATGCTCTAATTCAACCGGTAAGTGACAAGCCTTCCCATATACAAGTTGGTATGGGGACATACCTATGGGAGTCTTGTATGCTGTCGGTAGGCCCAAAGAGCATCATCAAGCCTCCTTGACCAATCCGTTCTACTAGCATTCACCGTTTTCGACAAAATCTGCTTAATCTCCCTATTTGACACCTCAACTTGCCCACTAGTTTGAGGATGGTAAGGAGTGGCCACATTATGGCGAACCCCATATTTTCCAATAATCCCTTAAACAATTTGTTGCAAAAGTGGGATCCCCCATCACTAATAATAGCCCTTGGGGTGCCAAATCGGGAAAATATATTCTTTTTCAAGAACGCGGTGACACTCTTCCCTTCATTATTTGCGAGTGCGATAGCTTCCACCCATTTAGACACATAATCAACCGCTACTAGAATGTACTTCATCCCATGAGAACTCACAAAAGGGCCCATAAAATCAATGCCCCATACATCAAACAATTCGATCACAAGAATGGGATTTAAAGGGAGCTCTTGCTTCCTCGAAATGCCACCATCTCTTTGGCATCTATCACATGCCTTGGCAAACTCATGAGCATCTTGATGGATAGTTGGCCAATAGTAGCCACATTGTAAGATTTTGTGGGCTGTCCGGATACCACTATGATGCCCACCTACAGGCGAAGAATGGCACGCCTCCAAACACTCAACATCTCAACTTCCGGCACACAACGCCGAATAAGCCCATCGGCACAACTCCTATACAAGTATGGTTCATCCCAAAAGAATTTTTAACATCATGCATGAACTTTTTCCTTTGATGAAAGGACAAGTCCGGTGGGACAATATCACTGGCCAGATAATTCGCAAAATCTGCGAACCATGGAATCAAGTCTTGGGAGGCGGCCAATACATGCTCATCAGAGAAAGTATCATCAATTTAAGCCTTTACACCTAACTCCCTCATTGCTTCATCTTCTAATCGGGACAAGTGATATGCAACTTGATTTTCGGTCCCTTTTCTTTCCTTCACCTCAAAGTCAAATTCTTGCAGTAGTAATACCCAACGAATCAATATTGGTTTTGCATCCTTCTTTGCCATCAAATATATTAAAGCAGAATGATCAGTATGCACTATAACTCTAGTGCCCAACAAATAGGATCGAAATTTCTCAAAAGCAAAGACTACTGCAAGGAACTCTTGCTCAGTCATGGTGTAGTTCTTTTCGGCTTCATTTAGGGCTTTACTAGCATAGTAAATAGGGTGAAGAATTTTGTCCCTTCTTTGTCCCAATACCACACCAAGAGCAACCCCACTAGCATCACACATCACCTCAAATGGTTTGCTCTAATCCGGAGAAATAATGATAGGTGGAGACACCAACTTTTCTTTCAACTCACCAAATGCCTTAAGACAGGATTCATCAAAATAAAACTTACACTCTTTCTCAAGCAACTTGCACAAAGGATGCACAATTTTTGAAAAATCCTTGATAAACCTCCGGTAAAAACCTGCATGCCCAAGAAAGCTTCTCACAACTTTTACAGAGATAGGTGGGGGAAGTCTCTCTATTGCCTCGACTTTAGATCGATCAACCTCTATACCCTTCTCTGAAATGCGATGACCCAATACAATACCCTCTTTCACCATAAAGTGACATTTTTTCCAATTTAGTACCAGATTGCAGTCTTCACACCTGTTAAGAACCTCAGACAAATGACTCAAACAATGCTCAAAGGATTCACCAACCACAGAAAAATCATCCATAAACACCTCAATAGTGTCCTCCACCATATCGGAGAATATCGACATCATACATCTCTGAAATGTGGCGGGTGCATTGCACAAACCAATCGGCATTCTCTTGAAGGCGAAGGTCCCATATGGACAAGTGAAGGTGGTTTTCTCTTGATCTTCCGGTGCAATAGAAATCTGATTATACCCCTAATAACCATCAAGAAAATAATACCACCCTTTTTCGGAAAGTCTATCCAACATCTGATCCATGAAGGGCATAGGAAAATGGTCTTTTTTGGTCCATGCATTTAATTTCCGGTAATCCATACACACCCTCCGTCCATCACGTCTCATCGGAACAAGCTCATTTTTCTCATTGGGACCACAGTCATTCCCTTTTTAGGTACACACTGTACAGGGCATACCCAACTACTATCAGCGATCGGATATATTACTCCGGCATCCAACCACTTAATAATTTCCTTCTTCACTACCTCTTGCATAGGTGGATTTAAACGTCTCTGGTGCTCAATACTTGGCTTATGATCGGGCATGAGTTGGATTTTATGAGAACAAATACCGGGAGGGATCCCAATAATATCCGCAATAGTCCACCCAATAGCTCTTTTGAACCTTTTTAACACTTTCACCAAACTCTCAACTTGATGCACATTCAAATCTGATGCAATAATAATCCGGCAAAGTATCATCTTTTCCCAAGAATACATACCTCAGATGAGGTGGTAGAGCTTTAGTTCTAATTTTGGAGCCTCCTCAATAGATGGTTTCGCGGTGGAGATTCGCGATGTTGCATATCTAACTCAAATTTCTTGGGTTTAAAACGAACATTACCTCGATCAAGTGCTGCGACCAATGACCCATACTCTTCAATGTAATCACTATCGAAATTCATGATCACTGCCGCTAATGCTTCTACACCCAGACGCTCTTCAATTTGTACCTCAGATGACTCTTCAACTTTGTAGGATATGGCATACCGATTGGAGCTCACCACTCTGCCTCATGGACCGACAAATGTTGAAGGTCACTTCTTCATTGTTCAACCAAAATTTCATCTGCCCTTTTTCCATATCAACCAAGGCTCTACCCGCTAGCAAGGAATGGCCTCCCAAGAATAATAGGCACCTCAAAATCGACCTCACAATCAAGAATAACAAAATCTGCCGGAAATATGAACGACTCCACTTTTACTAACACATCGTGGAGTATCCCAATAGGCCTTTTTACGTTCGATGCCATCAGTAGCCGCATCGCAGTGGGCTTTGGGTCACCCAAACCCAACTTCTTGTAAATCGAGAGGGGCATGAGATTTATGCTTGCCCCAAGATCACATAATGCTTTCGCAAAATGTAATAACCCGATTGTACAAGGTATAGTGAAAGCACCTGGATCTTCTTTCTTTTGCACTAGAGATCTTGTAGCAATAGCACTACAGTGCTATTCTATCATCATCCTCAAAAGTGACCGATCTTTTCTTCGTAACAGATCTTTCATGAACTTGGCATAACCGGGCATTTGTTCCAGAGCTTCTACCAAAGGGACATTGATGGAAAGCTGTTTCAACATCGTTATAAAACGCGTTATTTACCATCCTCGGTCTTTTTCACTAATCTTTGTGGAAGGGGGTGGTGGTCTAGGCATGGGAGTCACCTTTTGGGGCACTTCAACCCTTTTCCTGTTTTGTCTTCTAACTCACCACTAACCTCCACCACCTTATCATCATCTGTTATCACTTTTCTACATCAGACGGCATAGGTGGGTCAATGGTTTGCTTACCACCCCGAGTAGTGATTGCCATACAGTGTCCATCATTTTTCGGATTTTGGACAGTGTTGCTAGGGAGAGTGCCCGTTGTCGTGTGTTCACAGTCGCAGATAATTGGGCCATTTGCAACTCAAGTGCTTAATCGAGATTGCATGTGTATCAACTTTTTGCCCAATACCCGCTAAGTCACTCCTTAACTCTTTAGTGTGCTCATCACTAGCATCGAACCTCCTCATCATTTTGTGCAACATATCCTCAACTCGCGCCATACTACCTCCACCATCCCTAGGAGCAACTTCCGATTTTAGAGGAACATAGGGCCCACTCTATCGTTTCTATTACCATAGTTACCCCGGTTGAAGTTGTTGTCGCGGTTGTAATTCCCATCTCGGACATAATGACCCTCGCGTTATAATTACCATAGTTCCGACCTTGGTTTCCTTGACCTTGGCGCCAATTTCCTGATTGGAGCCTTGGGCGTTCGGTCGAAACCCCCCGTCTGCTCAGCTACCGCATAAGAGTCCTCCTCATAGTAATACTCATCATTCGGCGGTGATGGTTTAGACAAGTAGTTCACCGCATTTACCTTTTCTGCACCCCAGTGACATGTTTTAACACCAACCCAAGCTCAGTTCTCATCTGAGCCATCTCTTCACGAATCTCGTCTGTGGCTGGGTTGTGTGCGGATTGCACTGCAAAGGTGTTTCTCCCAGTATCTACTTCCTAGTACTCCATGCCTTATTATTTCGAGAGATTTTCTCCAACTTTTCAGCGATCTTAGCATAAGGACACTCCCCATAAGAACTACCCACTATCGTATCCAGTACTGCTTTACTATTATCATCATGTCCCCGATACAAGTATTCTTTCAGTGACTCATCATCGATGCGGTGATTTGGGACACTCCTCAAGAACGATCTGAACCTGTCCCAAGAACTACTGACTGATTCACCTGGTAGTGCCACAAAGTTGTTCACCCTATCTTTGTGGCTTAGTTTCTTAGATACCGGGTAGTAACGTGCCAAGAATACATCCCTCAGTTGATTCCAAGTGTAGATTGAGTTGTAAGGTAGTTCAGTAAACCATATAGCAACCTCTCCCGTCAGTGAGAGAGGGAACACTCTTAACCCAGTTACATCCATGTTCAGATTAGGCCTCCCTACACAACTCTTACACACCGACCTTACTTTTGGCGATGTGAGCATGTGGATCTCAGAAGGTAACCCTGAAAACAAACCTCTAGCGTGAGCATTTGCATCAGGCTACTAGTTACCACGAAAGTATGACCATGTGGTAGGGGGCAAGACAAGTGGCCCGTCTGAGTCAGTATGTTTTCATATCCCCTATATACTCTTGGGGCGTGGAGCGGTATGTTGTCCCCTTAGTTCATCTTCCCACGATTTTCAGGTAATAACCGACCATGAGCATCAACCGGAGCTGGAATGTCCTGGTTGGGATCATCATCGTTAATACCAAGTTTCGATTCATCCTGCGTAGTGTACACTCTAATTCTGGTCGTGTGGAAGCAAGGTTCTCTTCTACTCCCGTAACTGGCATACACGGAAGTAGATTGCAAGAGACAAAAACAACAAGAAAAAGTAAAATTAGGAAAATATTGACTAAACTTTAGAATTAAGTTTTAAGTTAATCTAAAAGCCACTTTCCCCGGCATCGGCGCCAAAATTTGATACGACCGCTTTACTTCTATTCGAGAAGTAAGTTTGAGCGTATCAAGTAAAGAACCCAACTAGTGAGGCTGGGGTCGATCCCACAAGGAAAATGATTCAGAATTAACTTTATTCTATTATTACTTCTATTTAGTCAATTATTTCCCGAAAACAAATCACTAAAGGGTTTTTTTGATTAACAACTATAATTAACTAATTCTATGTAAATAAATGACAAGTTCAAAGATTGGATTTTTATCAAGTAATTAAAGTAACTAGGGCGTAAGTGTTCCCCATAGGTTCATAACTCGGTAATTCTAACTATAACAATCATTTCCTAATATCTTGCATGCAAAGTGATAAGATATGTATCCCTAATTCCTTGGTCCGACAACTAGGAAATTTCACCCTGCACATTGGTCTGGCTACGTGTGTTGCTTTACTAAACCTTACCTTTACCTCATATTAAGCATCATAATCAATGTTTGACTAAGTTGTTACTTCGTACCAACCGACACTAGCCTATTAGATAGTATACACTAAATCTACGTTGATAATTCTTTTCCTATTATCTACCTCCTTGGTCCAGCAAGTAGAAATAAGGCGAGTTCTAACGTTGGCCATCCGTTAAAAAGACTTCTAAACGAAAGAATTATCAATACATGCAAGACATTATTCGAGAATTGTTATTTTAGTTAGATTTTACCTTGTTATTTACCCATGTTCCACAACCCTTGTTATGGAGTTTAGTTACCATGTTAATAATCACACAATTCATATTGATAATATAAGAATTCATGCACTTACTTTGATGAAAAATGAAATCCAGAAATTCACTTGAATAAATCACAAAAACACTAACAATCGATTCCGGAAAAGTATGATAAAATCCAAAATCAAGAGTTCTACTTAAACAATAAAACTGAAAATAATCCAAAAGTCTAACACCCAAAACGAGGTTTTTCGAACTATTTATAATAAACAAAACCTAATAAAAGAGGGAAATCTATTTAAGGAAAATCTGCCCAAAATGCGTCTGAGTCGACGACCCTTGTGACGGACCGTCGTGGACACGACGGACCATCGTGGCTTCCGTCATTCCAAACTTAGCACAAATCTCTGCTGCTTTCTTCATCAAATCTCTGTTACCCTCGACGGACAGGTATGACGAACCATTGTAAGCACGACGTTCCGTCGAGGGGTTCCGTTCCTCAACACTTAGAATCTTCTGAAGTTGGGTACTGGGACTGCTCTTTGTTAGTATTGATGAATGTGCAGGATGGACCGTCGTGGCTATGACGGTCTGTCGTGAGCTTCCGTAGTCCCACACTTGGTCAGAATTCCCAAACTTCCTACAGCAGCCATTTTCTTCTCACGACGGGTGCCACCTACGGACCGTCACAGTCACAACGGACCGTCGTGGGCTCCGTAGGTGGTCACTTCTTCACTTTCAGCTCAAATTCTCCGCGTTTTCCTTTGGACAGATTTCCTGTAAATAAAGAGAAAACTACATCAAAAATCAATACAAAAAGGCTTTAGACACACACTAAACTTAAGCAAAAAGCATTGAAAGTACCGTGAAACCACGGTACATCAGTCAGCACCCTTAGTAGTGCTCCTCGCAACATAAACAATACTGGAGCTAGACGCCCTAGCAGCCAACTCATGAGCCCTCATCTGCCGGGCCTCCTCATCCATCAACGAGGCTCTCCTTGCAGTCTCCAACTCAGTACGCTCTCTTTTTCTAGCACAAGCCTCATCACACTTTCTTGTCCGTTGCCTCTTGGCATACTCACGTGGCGGAGGTGGTGGCACTGCGGTGCTCTAGAACAGTGAAGCAAGAACCGTATCCTCAGCAGGATATGCAGGTGTGGCCTCAGGCTCAGGTACCCGCGCATCCAGAATGGCATCCGTATCAGCCCTCAGACTCTCCACAACAGCCTGGAGAGTCGTCAAGTCAATAGTAGGGGCTGGCCGGGTGAGAACTCTCAACTTAAAGGCGTCAAGGCGCTGGTGGACTGCCCGAATCTGCCTCTCAGTCTGCTGGGCAGTCCTCTTCTCGATCCGATCCTCCACCTCAGCAATGGACTTCTGCAATCGGGACCAGTGCTGCTGATGGAGTACAACGGGAGGAACTTGGGGTTGTGCTAGTACCCGAGATAGACTCAACCGGGGTGGTGCCGGTAGGCTCTAATGTAGCCTGATCATCCCCTTGGGCTTGCTCTACCGTGTCCGCCTAGTTCTCTCCTAGCGGATACACCTCCACTCTGGGCCCTCTGTTGGGTGCCGCCTCATTGGCCTTATCTTGGATGAGACCGATATCAACTGTCCCAGTAGGAGTCCTGAGAACATCAATATGTTATATGGGACTCCAGCAGACCTACACAACTCTAAAATCATGCACGAAAAAGGGTATGTGGTGGTGGCCTTAAAGGCCCTCTCATGAATGACTGCCAGCAACAGTCTCGGAACATCCACCTCAAACCATGCAACCATAGCAACTACCAATACTGCTCTATCCCATGTAAGAATGTTGTCGGCAACAGTGGGGGATAGGCAGTGACGGAGTGACGGACCAATAGCCAGATGAGTTTGGCCGTGAATGTGAGGTTGGCCTTCTTGATAACACCTCTCGGCTCCAGCACCCAATCTGCACCCTCACCATCCATGGAAATATGCTGGTCTATCCACCTCTTGGTGGTCTCTCTCACCCCCGTATTACGCTGGAAATGTCCCTCCTTAATCAGCTTTCACCGATAGTCAAATTCGGGGGTAGAGGGCTCCTTGGTAGCATCTGTATCAGCATCATATAAGAAACGACTAATAGTGGGTACAGAGATGTCCACCATGCGGCCACAGACTTAAACATGATCAACTGGTGCTTGTTTGGCGGGATTAGACCGCCTATCCAATGAAGACCGGAGAGTACCTACGTAAGAATCATAGAACTCTCGTACCACCTCCTCGCTGTAGCGTCCAACGCTCTTAGCCATCCACTCTAGTCGATGGCGGGTGAAAATAGCATGTATATCAGGTATAGAGTAGAGACTCCCACTAAGAACTCGCGGCTCGACTATCAGATTCTGAGTCATGACCCCCTTTTCGTTGAGCAGCTTCGCATCTCTTTACGCCTGGTATTGCCCTTCTACGCACCACCGTTTAGGCTGATCATCAACTGGTGCAGGGACGTCAGTCAGGGGTGCTGGAGTAGAATCCGCACAATCGGCCTCATTAGACGAGGCAGAGTGGGCAGGTGCAGCAGGAACAGTGTCACCATGCGATCCAAACGCTCCCTCAGACCCGAAAGCCTCCTCGGAGCAGGACTATCCTCAGACCCGAAAGCCTCCTCGGAGCCAGACGCTCCCTCAGTAACCGTGGTAGACCCAGACGGTGTGCCGGTCAATGTGTGCTCCTCATCAGACTGGGAGGTAGTGACTACGCCGGACGCCACCCTCTTGGGCGTGCTCCAAGAGGTCCTAGAAGTACGTGACGGTGTCTGGGTGCCTTGTGGAACGTATTCGGGGTCGCGTTCATCGTCGGACGATCTAATCTCCAGTAGGCGTGAAGGGGCGACAAACTTGGAACGTCTTCTAGAGTAGACTAATTCTTGGTTGGGGGACATTGGTACCGGCAAAGAAGAGTTATTAGTTTCATTATAAACATCTGACACACCCAACAGAAGCAAAACCAAATTTGAAACACAAAACACAGTCAAGTTCAGAACTGCAGAACTGACTGACGGGCACTACAGATGGTTCGTCGATCAAACGACGTTCCATCGGTAGGGTCCGTCGGTTAACACTTAGCAAATATTTTGAAGGCTTTAGGAACAAAGGTTCTGTTAGAGACGACGGACTTGCAGGATGGTCCGTCGATCAACCAACGGACCGTAGACCTAGTCCATCATGGGACACTTAGAAAAAAATTAGAATGCTTGACATGCAAAGGTTCTGTTAAAGACGAAGGACGTGCAAGACGGTCCGTCGATGAAACAACGGACCGTATATCACTTCTGTGGTAGGAACTTAGACAAAAAATTTAGACCCTCAGCAAACAGGGTTCTGTTCGAGTCGACGGACATGCAGGACGGTCCGTCGATTAGTCAATGGACTGTAGGCCTAGTCCTTTGTTCCAGAGTTGATTAAAATTGGGGTAGCTATCGACGGACACCATCGACGGTCCGTCGATTGACCGACGGTCCGTAGACAGGGTCTCGTACTGTCGATCAGAGACAGTTTTTGGTAATTCATATTTGGCACCCCCAATTGACAATGTCAAGCATATTAAGACACATTATGTTCGTATATCAATTAACACACCATTTCGTCATTCCTAGTGCATCGATTAGTGCAATTTCAATCCTAGAATCTAAAGTACTAAAAAGCCCTAAGTCAAAAAAACTACAAAATTCAGAACACAGTTCAATTTGACATTAACACCCCCAACCCATTCACTGTCCATCATTTTAAGGGACTAGGGACCCAAGTTCAATAGTTTAATCATGCAATTTCGTCCCGAAGTCAAGACCCACATACAGATTTCATCAATTTTGCATGCTAACATTTAGGTTTCCAAACAAAGAACATGAAATCAGTAGCAGATGAGATGAACATACCTGTGTACTGTAGTGAAGTGAATGGGGATATGACTTTGTGCACGAAACAACACCGAGCCCACCTTTTAACTCTGACCGGAAGTAGTACGAAAGAAGATGGGAAGTGGGGAGAGAGAAGTTTTGGGATTGAGGGGAATTCTGCGGAAGATAGGAATCAGGAAATTATTAATGCGGAATATATGTGTGAGTGAGTGGGGGAGTTGAAGGAAAATGGGGAGGGAAACGGTTGGGAAGGGTATTTGAAAAGGTGGGAGGTAACTGAAGAGTTTAAAAATCATTATATAGCCGGTCGGTCGGGTCGGATATTGGGTCTGGGGAACTAACGATTCCCCGTCGACGGACCGTAACTGAATCGACGGTCCGTCGACTGCTCCATCGATTGTGACCTAACTTAGACAAAATTGAAAAACATACCTGGGATCCACGGATGCCATCGACGATCCATCGATGGAACGACGGTCCGTCGGTTGGTCCGTAGATCAGTGCACCAGACCAATTTCTGCAGATTTCTGGTGGTTTGGTCCCTGCACATTGAACACCCAATAAGCTAATCTTTTAGTGTTTTCTGGACACTTTTTAGACACGAACCCTAAACTACTCTCTAGCCAACAGACTTAAAAGAAATAAAAGAAAATTTACACAGGACAATAAGTAAAAATTGAAATAATGCGACTATTCTTACTAAGACAAGAAAAACCTAGTGTTGGCTAGAGGATACATATTAGGTTGCCTCCCAATCAGCGCTTGATTTAACGTTGCGGCAAGACGCA
This sequence comes from Solanum lycopersicoides, assembly GCA_022817965.1. Taxonomy (NCBI): domain Eukaryota; kingdom Viridiplantae; phylum Streptophyta; class Magnoliopsida; order Solanales; family Solanaceae; genus Solanum; species Solanum lycopersicoides. The sequence continues at coordinate 15,210 of JAJJBR010003054.1, forward strand.
AAAATCTTGATTACTCAGACTTCATCAAGATGTTATGCCTCAACCACTTCATTCGCATTCTCCGCATGCCCAAGGTAAATTTTGATTCTTTGCCCATTGACCTTGAACCGTGCACCCTCCTTGTTCTCCAACTCAGCCGCACCATGAGGGAACACTTGAGTGATCAAGAATGGACCAGTCCATTTGGACTTGAGTTTGCCCGGAAACAAGCGCAACCTAGAGTTGAACAAAAGTACCAAATCCCCAACCGCAAATTCGCGCTTTTCAATCTTTTGGTTGTGGTACTTCTTCATCTTTTCTTTGTAGAGGGCTGAAGTTTCATACTCCTTCAAGCTAAACTCATCAAGCTCATTCAACCCATTTAATCTCTGTTCCGCAGCTTCATTCCAATCCATCTTTAGTTTCTTCATTGCCCACATGGCCTTATGCTCTAACTCTACCGGCAAGTAACAAGCCTTCCCATATACAAGTTGGTATGGATACACCACTATGGGAGTCTTGTATGCTGTCCGGTAGGCCCAAAGAGCATCATCAAGACTCCTTGACCAATTCGTTCTACTCGCATTCACCGATTTTGCCAGAATCTACTTGATTTCTCTGTTTGATACCTCAACTTGCCCACTAGTCTGAGGATGGTAGGGAGTGGCCACATTGTGGCGAACCCCATATTTCTCCAATAACCCTTTGAACAGCTTGTTGCAAAAGTGGGATCCCCCATCACTAATAATGGCCCTTGGGGTGCCAAATCTGGAAAATATGTTCTTTTTCAAGAATGCGGTGACACTCTTTCCTTCATTATTTGCAAGTGCTATGGCTTCCACCCATTTTGACACATAATCAACCGCCACAAGAATATACTTCATCCCATGAGAAGTCACAAAAGGGCCCATAAAGTCAATGCCCCACACATCAAACAACTCAATTACAAGAATGGGATTTAAAGGGAGCTCTTGCCGTCTAGAAACACCTCCATCTCTTTGGCACCTATCAAATGCCTTGGCGAACTGATGAGCATCTTGGTGGATGGTTGGCCAATAGTAGCCACATTCCAAGATTTTATGGGCTGTCCGGATACCACTATGATGCCCACCCACAGGCGAGGAGTGGCATGCCTCCAAAACACTCAACATCTCAACTTCCGGCACACAAGCCGAATAAGCCCATCGGCACAACTCCTATATAGATATGCCTCATCCCAAAAGAACTTTTTCACATCATGCATGAACTTTTTCCTTTAATGAAAGGTGAAGTCCGATGGGACGATATCACTAGCCAAGTAATTTGCAAAATCTGCAAACCATGGAATCAAGTCATGAGAAGCGGCCAATACATGCTCATCAGGGAAAGTATCATCAATTTTAGCCTTTTCACCTAAATCTCACATAGCTTCATCCTCTAATCTGGTGTCACGATCGGAATCTAGACCCCAGACGAGACCGGCGCCGTTGACCTATCAGAGGTCGCAGACAAGCCTACATACATCGTCGTTACTTCATCTAGGTTAATTTTAGCGGAAAATTTGAACTTTTCTTTACTTAACTTTATATTGGAAAACATTGATTTCGCATAATACAATCTACGTAAACTCATAAGCGTTCACAACAACCATCTAAATCAAGATAATCAAATGAAAGATATAGTCATAAATATAGAGTTGCCAAAATGGCACCAATACAACGTCTGAAAGTAAACAAGTAAGAAACGCTAGTGGAACATACTCCACTAGCTCATGCCTACGTCTACGCTAGAATAAACCAGTAAGCATCCTCGAGAGCATGAGGGCCTACCAAATCCGGATGAAAGCTCCACGTCCGGATAACTTCTGCGTCGACTCGTAAACTCTAACGTCCAGCTGCACCTGCACCTAAAAGTAGATAAATGTATGGAATTAGTACACACTTGTACTAAGTATGGGTATATGCAAGCACACACCACAGACATGCATGATTTAGAATAGATCTCTCCTAACGATATGAGTAATGGAAAGTCAAGTCAGTGGACTTGCCAAAATCAGATTAGGGAAGTCATGCCATGAGAGTAACATGCATCATCATACGTATCATATTGCACACAACACATAACATATTGCATATAACACATAACATATTGCATATAACACATATCATATTTCATTTCATTCGTTCATATGCCATGAGACCTTGGAATCATGGACTTAACATTAGGACTTCCCAAAATGAGGGCTCAACATATGGGACCTCAACTAGGGAGCCTTCTTTAGCAAACACAGAGTCTGCTTCATTCATTCATACATACTTCATTTCATTTCATTCATAGGCTAGTGTAAACACCATTTATACCTAGGATGTAGTTTAAGACTCTCATTGGGTTCACTGTGCAATGACTAAGAATGACCTAGTGTCATTACATAAGTCTAGTTCACCTCTTGATTATCCTACCCAAAGACCTTTGTATCGTTCATTTCATTGTGTACATTACATGAGGCGAGCCTCATTCTTTCTTTGGGAACATTAACTTTAACCGACATAGATCATGTGAGATCCATGAAATCCTGTGTCTACCCCACACCGAAAAGAGGTGGAATCACCGGCCAATGTGAAACCAAAAACATGCTAGCGTATATAGGGAATTGAACTCTGCTAGATCCCTATGTTGGCTGCATAGGTTCAAAGACTAGGAGATATAAGGAGACCCATACCTGTCTGGACGGACAGTGTCATCTCATGAGAATTACACAAACCTTTTCCTTCCCAAAAGAAGGAATCGCCACTCATAGCTAGCTTATCGGTGCTCAGTATAAAGTTCCATTACATTCATCTCATACATCATAGAAGCTGGCTTCTAGCATGAGGGTATCATTGCTCATTAGATGATTTCTCATCTCATCATTAGTATTAAAAATGCATTAACTTTAATACTTTCATTAGAGTGTTCATAGAGACTGGTCTCTTCATTAACTTTACACTCTCATAGGTGAGTACGTTTTGGTATTATTTACTTAGGATCATTTGAGATTGCTCTCATATTTCACATTAGCCTCTTATCATGTTGTCACCACATTCATTAGTCTTAGCACATTTGCCCTTCATAATTACTCACCCCTTTTTACGTGAATGTTCATTTCATCATATGCCAATGCAGTTGGCCTTTTAGTGTGTTTCACACTCTTACTTAACCCTTCTGAGGTCACATGATTCATTACATAACATCTTAGGTTCACTTACTTTTAAACGTATGCTGGACTTATGGATCCATACATACAAGCCATGAGGCTTCATTCTTAATTCGTCTAAGTGATTCATACTTACCAAATGTTATGTGGTACAAGACTTATGCATCTTGTAAGTATGCCAAGATCTAAGTTTTGATCCTTAAAGGCAGCATTCATTTAATCATTTATTCACGTACGACTTATGTGTCAATATGGAATTGGGCAAGGGAAACCGATTTCGAATCCCTTGAGCAACACTTAATCTTATATTAAACTTGGTAATTGTATTTTACAGATTTGGGGGACCCTAGGTCGATCCCCATAACCCCCATATATTTTTCTTTCTTTTGCCTCCTCTCTTTTCCATTTAAGTCCAAGATGTTGTGGGATCGATCCCCCACAACTTCATTTTATTTCTCTTAGTTTTTCTCTTAATTTTCTCACCTATCCAAGAGGTTGTGGGTTCAATCCCAACTCACCTCATCTTATTTTTCTCTTTCATTTTTCTCCTAACTCTCTCATCTATTCAAGAGGTTATGGGTTCAATCCCCACTCACCTCATTTATTTTTCTTTCATTTTTCTTCTAATTCTCTCATCTATTCAAGAGGTTGTGGGTTCAATCCCACTCACCTCAATTATTTTTCCTTTCGTTTTTCTTATGAAACTTTTATGTAATTTGCATTTGGTGAGGTCTTGGGTTCAATCCCCGATGACCTCACATTTTAAAAAAATAAATAAAATATAGCTCCATCTCCAATACACAACCCGAGACCAACATTTCCAGCAAGCTGGAAATTTGGTCATCTTCCAATTCATCTTTCTCTCATTTTTTTTTGTTAATTCTTGGAGCATTTCGTGTGACATTTATTCAGAAACAATATACTTATATGAACATCACACTTTTAAAATATTCATACACGTAAAATACAACATTTTAACATGTAAAATTCAGGCTTCAAACCATGGCTAACTCACGACACACACATGCACAAACAAGTTAACGTAATTCACTTTTTATGGAACACATCTTTCATTTCTCACATAATTTCCGAAAACACATTCAATCACGTAATCACAACCAGCCCTAAAATCATCTACCAGAAGTCATACCAACGCATACTTTGAATCTTTCAGAGGATCTAATGACAGGGGCATGCAACGGGGACAACCTTAGTTTTCGATTGTGAATAGACTGAACCTTAGGGGTCTCTTGGGAAAGGGACCAAGAGGGAAGAAAACATATACCTGAAGTCGTTAAATGGGGTTCTAACGTGCTGCCAAAACCCACACTAAGCCAACGTCTCACCTACAAAATCACAAGCACAATCCGTCGAGAGCTTGATTTTTTTACTTTTTGTTTTTAAACTTATTTTGCTTTTGAGTTTGAGCGATCAAGTTCTTGAATGTGGTTGAACTTTGTTATATTTTTGTTCTGTTCTTTTGTTTTACAGATAGTTTAGAGTGAAAGTGAGAGAGGAGTAGAGAGAAACGTGTGATAGTGTTAGCTTACGATTAGGAGATTAGGTGGAGACTTAGTCAAATTAGGACTTCTCTTAATTAATAAAAATCTTAATTTTTTAAAGGGTAAGCGAAATGAACACCAAGCCCCTACAAAATCATATTATAATCATCAATTTAATCCACCTTATTGTTGCTTCCACCAAGGCTCGAACCCGGGTGAAGCTTAACTTGCGAAAAAGGGTCAAATTCGGCCAACCCCTACCCGAATTGCCCCTCCTCTTTAAATTAATTAATTTATTAATTAATTGAATACATAGGGTAATTAAAATACTACCCCTAGCTTGTAAAAGACCATTTTACCCCTAGACCCTCCAAACCTAAGATTCCCCTTTCAAGTCCGGTAAAAACTCATCCGGGTGAATCTTCAATTCGGGTGCCCTACATGGTTAGTTCTCACCTTGCCTAGCTGAACTAAATCACCAAGTTGGTTGGCTTGGCTAGTGCATAGGTTCTGAGGTCTGGTTCTACGTGCAACAAGTCGTGTGAACCCGGTCTAATACAGGCATTCTAGGTACGTTTAAGCATTACTTAGCATAGTCATTTTCAGGTTGTTACATCTGGACAAGTGATCGGCAACTTGATTTTTGGTCTCTTTTCTATATTTCACTTCAAAGTCAAACTCTTGCAACAGTAATATCCATGTAATCAACCTCGGTTTCACATCCTTCTTTGCCATCAGATATCTCAAGGAAGAATGATCAGTATGCACTATAACTTTCGTGCCAAGAAAATAGGAGCGAAATTTTTCGAAGGCAAATACCACAAAAAGTAGCTCTTGTTCAGTCACAGTATAATTCTTCTGAGGTTCATTAAGACCTTACTGGCATAATAAATGGGATGAAGGATTTTACCCCTTCTTTGTCCCAATACTACACCAAGAGCAACCCCACTAGCATCACACATAAACTCAAACGGTTTGCTCCAATCCAGAGAAATAATAATGGGTGCAGACACCAACTTCTCCTTCAACTCTCCATTAATCATGTTCTAGCTAAACAGGCACCACTTGATCATGTTTGAGTCCGTGGCCACAGGGTGGACATATCTGTACCCACTATTCGCCGCTTCTTATAAAGTGCTGATAAAGATGCTACCAGGAAGCCCCCTACCCCCGAGTTTGACTATCGGTGGAAGTTGATTAAGGAGGGCCATTTCCAGCGTAATACGGGGGTGAGAGAGACCACCAAGCGGTGGATAGCCCAGCATATTTCTGTGGATGGTGAAGGTGCAGATTGGGTGCTGGAGCGCAGAGGTGCTATCAAGAAGGCCAACCTCACATTCACGGCCAAATTCATCTGGCTATTGGTCTGACACTGCGTATCCCCCATTGCTTCCGACAACATTCCTACATGGGATAGAGCAGTATTGGTAGTTGCTATGGTTGCAAGGTTCGAGGTGGATGTTCTGAGACTGTTGCTGGCAGTCATTCATGAGAGGGCCTTTAAGGACACCACCACGTACCCTTTTTCGTGCATGATTTTTGAGTTGTGCAGGTCTGCTGGAATGCCCATATGGCATATTGATGTTCTCAGGAGTCCTACTGGGACAGTTTATATCGGTCTGATCTTGGATGAGGCCAATGAGGCGGCACCCAATAGAGGGCCCAGAGTGGAGGTGCAGCCGCTAGGAGAGAACTTGGCGAACACGGTAGAGCAAGCCCAAGGGGCTGATCAGGCTACATCACAGCCTACTGGCACCACCCCGGTTGAGTCTATCCCAGTTACTAGCACAGCCCCGAGTTCCTCCCGCTCTACTCCATATGCAGCACTGGTCCCTATTGCTAGGGTCCAGAAGTTAGAGGCTCAGATGGCAACACTGCTGCATCATATCCAGCCTAGGATGTAGAAGTCCATTGCTGAGGCGGAGGATTGGATCGAGAAGAGGATTGCCCAGCAGACTGAGAGGCAAATTCTGGCAGTCCACCAGCGCCTTGACGCCTTTGAGTTGAGAGTTCTCGCCCGGCCAGCCCGTACTATTGACTTGACGACTCTCCAGGCTGCTGTGGTGAGTCTGAGGGCTGATATGGATGCCATTCTGGATGCGCGGGTACCTGAGCCTGAGTCCACACTTGCAGAGCCTGCTGAGGATACGGTGATTGCTGCACTGTTCCAGACCACCGCTGTTCCACCACCTCCGCTACGTGAGCATGCCAAGAGGCAACAGACCAGAGAGGGTGATGAGGCTCGTGATAGGAAGAGAGAGCGTACTGAGTTGGAGGCTGCGAGGAGAGCCTCGCTGATGGATGAGGAGGCCTGGCGAATGAGGGCTCATGAGTTGACTGCTGGGGCGTCTAGGTCCAGGATTGTTGATGTTGCGAGGAGCACTACTGACGGTGCTGACATTGGTGCGGACACTACTGATGGTGTCCCTCCTACTGATGGAGCGAGTTCTAGGCAACCAGACCCTCCTACTTGTTGATCTTCGGCGCTTTGCGCCTCAGGTTTGCTTCACCTACCACCCTCTTATTATATTTCTTATGCATTGGGGACAATTGCATACTCTCTTATTGGGGGTGGGGTAAATGGAAAGTGGGTGTTAGGGTGAAGTCTGAGTGGCTCAACTCACGATCCTCTCTTGGGGTTTTCTTGCATGTGTTCTTTTGCCCAAAGAGACTAATTATTTTACTGTTGAACCAACATATTTAGTATCTTGGACAAAGTATAAATGTGAAATCTGAAGCATGTTGGATAAATACAATGATATCCCGTTCTAAAGAGAATGCTTGCATGATTAGGCATAGTGAAAGTGAAAATGTTAGCTCTAAGTATAACATAGAGATACACCATTGCATGACCCTCGATCTAATGCTCGAACTAGGTGTCCGATAATCAGGTAGGGTAATGAGGTGTTAAGTGAGTGTGAAGAAAGTTGAATAGTCCACCATTGGTACCTAACTAGAACTTGGCCGGTTAGTCCTGCAAAAAGTAACTTGTGTTAGACAATTAGTAAAGGATCCTAGGCCCTTGTTCAAAATAGTCAATCTTTAGACTAAATGGAAAAAAATGAAATGAAATTAATCCCTGTTTGATCAAAATATTTTGAGCTTACAATGAACCTTTCTTTTCGACCCCACCAATTTTTTTTGGGTGTAATGTGTATGCCCTGGTCCCTCCTTGGACATGTGCACCTAAACTTAGGCCAAAAGCATAAGTTGAGGGTGGCTAATGCAGAAAACAATCTCTTCTTGGCCCTGACCCAACCTTGGGTATTGTGTACCTAAACTCAGGGCAAAGCCATGAGTTGAGGGTGGCTAATATGAGTAATAGCCCGAAAAAGGGGGTTGAAAGGATTAACGAGAAAGGAAAAAGAAAAGAAATAGTGGAGAAGAAATCAAAGTAGAAAGAAAGTGAAGAATTTGAAGAAATAAATAAAAAATGAAAATAAAAGAAGAGTCACTTGCTCAAAAGAAAAAAAAAATGAGAAAGGAGAATAACAAGGCAACGAATACAAGAAAAGGAAGAGTAGGGCATAATAGAAAATGAAAGAGGTAGGATGCTTAGCCGTAATGTCAAGGAGGGCAAAAAGTCACTAAAATGAATCTATATGTACCATACCTGACCCTGAGACTACGTTACAAGCTAAGAAAGTTCTATCGTGATCCTGAGAGTCTAATATGATGAACTTAAGCAGTGAAAATAAGGGCAAGCCTATGGTGACAAGTACCAACTAGGTATGAAGTAATTTTGAGCGTGAGTGTTGACTAATGATCCTTATAACCAAATTTGAAATCACTGAGAAAAAAAGGAGGATATCTTTTGAAGTGAGAACACTAGTTTGCAATATTGGAAAGTTGGTGCCTTTGTGAGAGATAAAAGAATAAGAGGTGTCGGCATGGTGAGTCTGTGTCATGGTCTGATACACATAAATTATCCTAGTGAGACTAAGAGTGAAATCATGCATTAAAGTAATGAAAATAGTTGGGATTGATAGCCATATGATTGCAAAAGTTTAACAGAGTATACGTTTGTACAAAGATGTTGTGGTGAGTCATAGTGCGTCGCTTGATGAAAAACAATGAATTTAAGTTGAGGGTGTTGATGTACCATGGTTTCACGGTAGTTTTAATGCTTTTTCCTTAAGTTTAGTGTCTGTCTAAGGCTTTTTTGTAGTAATTTTAACATATTTTTATCTATGTTTGCAGGAAAACTGTCCAAAATGGAAATGCAGAAGACTGTGTTGAAATCAGTGCAGAAGTGATGACTTACGGGAGCCATCGATGGTCCGTCGACCCATCAATGGTCCGTCGATCCATCGACGGTCCATAGGTGATGATCGTCGACTGGAGGTTAAGGATGCTGAAATCAAATCGGGGAATTATGACCAAGTGTGGAGATACGGAAGGATCGACGAACCGTCCTGGCAAATCGTTGATAGTAACAGAAAGTTGTCCCAGTACCCGACTTGAAGAAACCACTAAGTATGGATGAACGGAGGCCATCGACGGACCATGTTGATGGTCCGTCGATGGTAACAGAAAGTATCCAAAAGTGGAGGCTAAAAAAAGATTTTAAGTGTGGACGGCCGGAAGCTATCCATCACATACTGTTAGTTGGGTCATCGACTGAAGATGCACTTTGGACAGATTTTTCCTTATTTAGAACTCCTTTTTATTTTAGGACTTTATTATTATAAATAGGACTAAAAACCTCGTTTTTGGGGTTAGACTTATTAATATTTTTCATACTCTTGTTATTGGAAGTTGAACTTTGGATTTTGGGAATTACTTCAAATTTCCAAAATCGATTATTACAATATTTTTGTTAATTCAAGTCATTTTTCTGGATTTTCTTCAAACTTATCAAAATAAGTACATGAATTCTTATCAAACAATTATGAATTCTGTATTTCTAAGCATGGGTAACTAAATCCACAACTAGGGTTATGGGAAACATAGATAATTAACAAGATAAAACTAGCTAAATAACAATTCTAGAATAAGTTCTTGCATGTATTGATAATTCTTTCGGTTGGAAGTCTTTTTAACGAGTGCACGCGTTAGAACTTGCCCTATTTCTATTCGCCGGACCAATGGGGTAGTTAATAGGAAAAGAATTATCAACATATATTTAGTATATACTATCTAATAGTCTAGTCTCAACTGGTGCGAAGTAGTAACTTAGCCATACATTGAATATGATGCTTAATATGAGGTAAAGGTAAGGGTTAGTAAATTATACACACGTAGCCGGACCAAGGTACGGGGTGAAATTCTCTAGTTTCCGGACCAAGGAATTAGAGATACATAACTTATCACTTTGCATGCAAGACACTAGGAAAGAGTCGTTATACCTAGGATTATTGTGTTAATGAACCTATGGGGAACACTTACGCCCTAGTTTCTCTCATCACTTGATAAAAACCAAAGTTTTAACATTGCTACTTGTTTACTTAGACTTAATTAAACATTTTTGTTACACAAAACCCCCCTTTTATTTAACTGTTTTCGGAAAGGACTTGACTAAATAGACGTAATCATAGATTAAAGTTAAGTCTAAACCATTTTCCTCGTGGGATCGACCCCAACCTAACAATTGGGTTCTTTACTTGATACGACCGCTTATACTTCTTTAGGGAAGTATAATTTGAGCGTATCACCTAGTAATTTGAATTTTTAGAAATTATGTTTGAAAGGACATCTTGGAGAAAGGAATCCCAAGATTGAAGAACTCATAGATTATTGAAGAATTAATCCACGAATTTTGAATGAAGAACTTGGAGACTTCATTTTCTTCCTTAAGCTTTCTTGTTCTTCAATGGTGGTTGAAAAGAAAGAGTGTTTTGACAAAGATGAGAGGTATTTGGTAATTCTAATTTAGAGTCCATGTAAAGGGCTTAAAACTGACCTAATACCAATATAAACTCGTTCCCTGAAATTCCCAAAGAGCTTAATTGGGTCTTTTTGTGAAGTTAAATTGGCTTTAAAACAACGCTGACGAATGTGGGAAGTTGTTCCACGTCGCGGGGCCTATTGCAATTCTTTTTTGAAAATCTGGTTTTAGGCAGTGAGCCTCGTGAAAGCCTCGCGTCACAATTCAAAATTTGCCTAGCTAGTGCTGCCTGCGTGACGCGCAAGGGACATCACATTATTGGCTGTCGCAAGCTTTCTTGGCAGCTTGCTCACCAAGGTTTTGGTCCTTCTCAAAGACCTTTTGAGTGGTCCTTGAGGAGTCGTTACCTGGTGTTTGTACCCTTTATACTATATTTTACCTATTTAAAGTCTCTTTACATGTTTTGGACTTCATTTGAAACTCCCAAACCTTCACCAAACATAGGGACGTCTACTATTTCAATTTAGCTAGTTGCCGGACATCAAGGTCTTCCTTTGTCGTTTTGGCTCTAACCTTTTATAACTGAGTTTAATACTTTAATATGGGTCTGGAAACATCATTTTAAACATTATTTAGTAGGCTAATCTCTAGTCTATGTCATGAAACATCCGGAGTGTTACAAATCTACAATAAAATAAGTTGTATGACTAGTATTAGTTGCTAATCAATCAATTTGTGCTACTTGATCTCACAAAAATAGTAACCCATACGTAAGCATGAAATTTATATAGCCAATGTTTTCTTTCCTTACCTTTCCCTTTAATCGTGTTTATATATTGTAAAACGTTCGTATCAGGTCCTCTCCCAAACTCCCTGCAATATTTAAGTCCTTTAACGTCTCCATAACTTCCCCACACATCCATTCACATCCCTTATCATAACATACATAAAAGAATCCTTAAACATAATAATGTAAAAGAAGCAATATGAATCATTGTTTTTAATCACCAACACTTGAAGAGCTAACATTACTTTGAAAGTGCTCAAACAAGTTCATAATTGAATTTCAAGAGGACTCCCCTCCATGGGTGTCCCAACATTCACAAATCACCACAACATCTTTAAAAACATTACACCATGTAAGAATAACAATTTCCAATTCATTCAAACATACAAAATGTCCTAATTAACTCAAGCACAAGAGGGAGGAAATTGTAGTAGCTTACCTTGTTGGACAAACCTACCACTTTCAAGACTTCGATTCTGAGATGGGCTACACTGGCTGCTAAGGCACCTAGGGCCCTAACTACAAACTCTGTCTTAGGGCGCTCTGGTTGGCGCGGTGTCCCACCCGCATTTTCATATCATTGACTATTTTTCTTGCTCGTTTTCAAGTCTATACCATCTAGATTCAATTGGTTCTTTTCCCAAACACTTAGTGTAACAACCCTAAAAATTGATATGATACGTAATGCTTAATGTGGCTAGAATGCCTACGATTAGACCGGGTTCACACGGATTGATGCGCGTAGAACCAGACCTTGGAACCCTTGCTACAGCCAAGACAACTAACTTGGGGAGTTAGTTGAGATAGGAAAGGTTGGGTCCAGCCATGTAGGGCTCTCGAATACGAAGATTTACTCGAAGGAGTCTTTACCGGACTTAAAAAGGGAAAACCTTAGGTTTGGAGGGTCTAGGGGTAAAATGGTCTTTTTCCAGGCTACGGGTATTATCGTAATTACCCTAAATATAGAATTAATTATTTAATTAATAAGGTGGAGGGGCATTTTGGGGTGAGAGGGCCAAAAATTGGCTCTTGAAGTGAAGTCTTGCTCCACCCGGGTTCGAACCTAGGTGGAAGCAATGAATTAAATTTGTTTTTATTTAAGTTGGTAAATTAATGTAATTAATTAATATTTATTATTTATTGGCTGATTTAAAATAAAAGGAAATCAGACTTTTTATATTTAACTAAACCTTATTTGACTAAGTCCTAAACTATGCTCCTATGCCTAATAAAACTCTCACTCTCTCACGTTTATCTCCTCAACATCCACGACCATTCTCTCTTCTTTCTCACGTGTTCTCTCTGCCAAAATAACAAACAAAAACAGAAAATTTACTAAAGTTCTTCACACTTGAAGAACTCACAACGAAAAATAAAATCAAATGCTAAGCAAAATACGTTAGGCAAAGGGAGGGTTTTCCGTCAAAAGTTTGGTGTTGAAACTTGGTTTTGGAAGTGAGTGTTGGAGAAGGTTTAGGCAGAAACTTCAAGGTTTAAACGTCATAAAAGGTATGGGTTTTCTTACTCTTGGTCCCTTTCCCAAGAGACCCCTTAAGGTTCAGTATATTCAAATCACTAGCTCCCAATGATTTGAAGGTTGGGTATGTTTGCTGGTAGATATTAGGCGTGTATTGTATTTTCGTGAAAGAATATGTTCATGAATGTGTGTTAAAAATTGTATGAATGACAACCTATGTGTTCCGAAACTATGTGCATGTGTGTGCAAAAATGTGGCAGTGACTAGGTGATCTCGGGTTAAGGCTAAAAAATTATGATGTTATGGTTGTTATCTTATGTGCATAAATTTATGTAAATCGTGATGTTCATATGAGTTGAAATGTGGCTGATTTGAATGATAATCTCTTGGCTAAACGAATTCATGAAAAATGCACCTAAGAACGTATTAAATGATCTACGAATTACCCTATGAATTTGCGTGTAAATGTTGATGAAAGTATGCTGAAAATTTTCAAAAACAATTTCCAGCTTCAAGTGATGAATTTCGGTCAAGTTAAGAGGGTTCAAAATGTTGTGAAAAATAAATTAAAACAAGTGAGGTCATGGAGGATTGAACCCGTGACCTCACTATGTTAAAAACCATGAAAATAAAGAAGTAAAAAGGAATGTGGTGAAGAGGATTCGAACCATGGTCTTGGCTGGAAAATAAGCTATGAAAAATAAGAAATGAGAGGAGTGGGATTCGAACCCACAACCTCTCATACAGCTTAAGGAAAATTGTAAAGAAATGAAATGTGAGGCGTGGGAATCGAACCCACGACCTCTAGGCAGTAAAGGAGAATTAAATGAAAATGAAAAGAAAAGAAATTTGAGGCGTGGGAATCGAACCCACGACCTCTAGGAAGTAAAGGAGAACAAAAAGAAAAATAAAGAGAGGTTGTGGGGGTTCGACCCCACAACCTAATGGTCAACGCGAATAAGTAAGGGAAAGGGAATTTAAATAAAAAAAAGGGGCTGTGGGGGTTCGATCCCACAACCCCTCGGCTAAGGAAGAGAATTTCAAAGGAAAGGAATTAAAAAGAAACGAAGGGGTTGGGTCTCGATCTTGGGTCCCCAAGCCGTGTAGACCAATATAAACTAAATGAAAAATGTAAGTGTTGTCTAAGCGATTCAAAACTGGGTTCCCTTGCCCAAATTCCGTATTGATACGTAAGTCATACGTGAATTAAATATTCAAGAATAATGCTGCCTACTTAGATCGAAATTGAGATCTTGGCATACATACAAAATGCATAAGTCTTGTACCACATAATCTTAGGAAGACATGAATCACATAAACGAACTATGAATGAAGCCTCATGGCTTGTATGTATAGACCCATAAGTCTAACATACGTTTAAAAATAAGTGAACCTAATATGTATGTAATGAAATGATGTAAACCTAGAAGGGTTAAGTAGAGTGTAAAACACAATAAATGTCCAAGTGTATTTGCATACGATGAAATGAATATTATGTAATGAAATGATGAAACCCTAGAAGGGTTAAGTAAGAGTGTGAAACACACAAATGGCCAAGTGCATTGACATATGATGAAATGAACATTCACGTAAAAAGGGGTGAGTAATTATGAAGAGCAAATGTGCTAATGTAAATGAATGTGGTGACAACATGATAAGAGGCTAATGTGAAAGATGAGAGCAATCTCAAATGAGCCGAAGTAAATATTACCAAAACGTATTCACCTATGAGAATGTAAAGTTAATGAAGAGACCAGTCTCTATGAACACTCTAATGAATGTATTGAGAATAATGTATACTTAATACTAATGATGAGATGAGAAATCATCTATTGAGATATGATGTCCTCAAATGATGCATATAATGAAATGAACGATACCAAATGTGTTAGGATAGGATAATCAAGAGGTGAGCTAGACTCAAGTAATGACACTAGGTTATTCTTGATCATTGCACAGCAAACCCGATGAGAGTCTTAAACTACATCCTAGGTATAGCTGGTGTTTACACTAGCTTATGATTGAAAGAAATGAAGTACATATGAATGAATGAAGCAGACTCTGTGTTTGTTAAAGAAGGCCCTAGTTGAGGTCCCATATGTTGAGCCCTCATTTTGGGAAGTCTTAATGTTAAGTTCATGATTCCAAGGTCTCATGGCATATGAATGAATGATATGAAAGATGTTATGTTCTATATGCAATATGATATGTGCTATGTGTAAAATGTTATGTGCTGTGTGCAATATGATAAGTATGATGATGCATGTTACTCTCATGGCTTGACTTTCCTAATCCAAATTTGGAAAGCTCACTAACTTTCCTAATCCAAATTTGGAAAGTTCACTAACTTTCCTAATCCCAATTTGGCAAGTCCACTAACTTGACTTTCCATAATCATGTTGTTAGGAAAGAGCTATTCTTACTCATGCATGTCCTTGGTGTGTGCTTGAATATACACATACTTAGTACAAGTGTGTACTAATCCCATACAACTCTATATTTTTAGGTGCAGGCACAGGTGGACGCTAGAGCTTACAGGTTGATGTTGCGGCTATCCGGACTTGGAGCTTTCATCCGAACTTGGTAGGACCTCATGCCTTCGAGGATGTCTACCGTTAATATCTAGCTTAGATGTAGGCTTTAGCTAGTGGAGTATGTACCACTAGTGTTTCTTTCCATTTTTATTTCGGACATTCTATTTGTGCCATTTTGGCAATTATACATTTAATGCAGTATTGAACTATTTCTTTCAGTTGATAATATTAATGTTAGATGGTTGATTGTGAACATTATGAATGTAAGTATAATGACCTTTATGCATGATAAGAAACAAAAAGTTTCAAATTTTCTGCTAAAATTAACCTAGATGGAGTAAGAATGACGTAAGTAGGCTTGTCTGCGACCTCTGAGAGGTCAACGACGCCGGTCTCGTCTGGGTCTAGATTCCCGTCGTGAAAAAGTTGGTATCAGAGCCCTAGGTTAAATTTCAAAGATAATAAGTTCACATAAACCACATTGAGTAGTTTCTAAGTCATGTAGTGAAGTGCACCACTATCCTGAGTTAGAGACTGCATGATGCGTAGGAAAATTTCCCTTCTTCTGATCTTATCGTGCTTTTCCTAATGTCTAATTTCTTGGTGTTATGAGCGTGTCTAACATCAATTCTTATTGTTTTCAGAGAATGAATACTAGGAGGAACGTTTGTCAGAGTAGAGGAGGAGTAGCTATTGGGGGCAATCAGGTTCCAGCCCAGGCTCTAGCTGAAGGAGTGGCTATGCCGGTTAACCCAACTACGTTGACTGATGCGGAGGTGCGGGCATCTCTGGCCCAGATGGCATAGGCCATCACTATGCAGGCCCAGGCCATCACTATGCAGGCCCAGGCCATGACTGCCCAGGTCAACCGACAGAATGTTCAGAGGGAGAACCCACTGGTTGGTAGCATGGTTGACAGGCTGAGAGACTTCACGAGTATGAATCCTCCTATTTTCACGGGGTCTAAGACTTCAGAGGATCCCCAGGAGTTTGTGGACGAGGTGCATAAGATTTTGGTGGCTATGGGTTCCACATATGCTGAGAAGGCTGAGCTTGCTTCCTATCAGCTCAAGGATGTAGCACAGACTTGGTGTAAGATGTGGCAGGATAGCCGAGCTTTGGGCGGAGTTCCGGTCACTTGGGAGCTGTTTAAGACATCCTTCCTGGAGAGATTTTTCCCCAGGGAGATGAGGGAGGCCAAGGTTGAGGATTTTATCAACCTTAAATAGGGATCGATGACAGTCAGAGAGTATTCCTTGAAGTTTGTGAAATTATCCAGGTATGCCACTTATCTTGTGTCTAACAGCAGAGACGAGATGAGTAGATTCTTGACAGGGATTACTGAGGATCTCGAGGAGGAGTGTATGGAAGATATGTTGCATGACATCATGGACCTTTCCAGGCTTATGGTCCATGTCCAGCAAGTGGAGGAAAGCAGGAAGAGGAAGCACACTAGGGCAGGGAACAGATCAAGGCAAGCTGAGGAGAATTTTTCAAGGAAGAGTATTACTGAAATTAGGGATAAGCCTAGGTTTAAGAAGGGACTCTCCCACCAAGGGGAGTCAAGTTCATCCAAGGGTCTCTATGATAGGGATTCCGAGTCCAGAGTTAAGAGAAACAATGAAGTAGATACACCTTAGGAGAGGCCACCTTGCAGGAAGTGTGGCAAACTGCATGGAGTAGAGTGTATGATGGGCTCTAACGCTTGTTACAGTTTTGGCAAACCGGGTCACATGGTGAAGGATTGTCCGAGTAGGAGAAGTCAAGAATAAGGGAAGGAAAAAGTTCAGCCGAATGGTCCAAGTGAAGAGGCTCCAAGGAGGCAACGATTCTTCGCACTCAAGTCTAGGGGTGTAGGGGAAGACACCTCTGGTGATGTCTCGGGTGCATAGCCTAAATTAGTTTTTCATGTGTATGGTTTTTTGCACTAGTATGAAGTTAATATGTTGGAGTCATCATGTTGGTTGCTGACGTGTGTGACTTCTGTGTTTAATTATGTTGTATTCTTTGATGAGACTAGTTTAGGAAGGATTTCCTTAGTCTATTAATGCGAAGCCCCTAGTAGGTTTCAAGGATGTGCACCAACCTACTAATCTATGAATCACATATTCACCAAGAAAAAGAATTGAATAACTTAGGTATGGATTTTCTCCATAAGTGTTATGCTACCATAGACTATCAAACAAGTGTAGTGAGGTTTCAGTTACCAAATGAGATAGGGTATAAATGGACAGGGCGTGGATCAATCCAAAAAATCCATATAATTTCAAATCTTATGGCCAACAAGATGTTATCTAAGGTGTTAGATATACTCCTCCTAAGGCTGGTTTTGTTTAAGAAACTCTAAGTTTTAGTGCAATAGTCGACTTGGTGTTGTAAGTCCATAATCGTATGAGTAATAATTGCAGTATGTGAGTTAAAATGAATTCATGTTTGCATGTCATGTTGCTGTTTTTGTATAGCGTGGACATGATTTTTCTGTTGCATGAGTTTTGAGGTGCATCAAGTTAAGTGCGATTGAGAAGGAAGTTCCTCAATCTCAAATATGAAGCTTCAGATAGGTTTGAGTAATATGCATTATCCAGAGTAAGTGTGAAAAAGAAATTCACAAAGCGTAAAGTCTCAAGTATGTTAAGATATCTTCGAAAATCACCCTCTTTATTTTAAAATGATGTGTAGTGTCAATCTTGGACGAATGTTCCTAAGGGGGGGATAATGTAACAACCCTAAAAATGGATATGATAAGTAATGCTTAATGTGGCTAGAATGCCTACGATTAGACCGGGTTCACACGGATTGATGCACGTAGAACCAGACCTCGGAACCCTTGCTACAGCCAAGCCAACTTACTTGGGGAGTTAGTTGAGCTAGGAAACGTTGGGTCCAGCCATGTAGGGATCTCGAATACGAAGATTTACTCGAAGGAGTCTTTACCGGACTTAAAAAGGGAAAATCTTAGGTTTGGAGGGTCTAGGGGTAAAATAGTCTTTTTCCAGGCTAAGGGTAGTATCGTAATTAACCTAAATATAGAATTAATTATTTAGTTAATAAGGTGGAGGGGCATTTTGAGGAGAGAGGGCCGAAAATTGGCTCTTGAAGTGAAGTCTTGTTCCACCCGGGTTCGAACCTAGGTGGAAGCAATGAATTAAATTTGTTTTTATTTAAGTTGGTAAATTAATGTAATTACTTAATATTTATTATTTATTTGCTGATTTAAAATAAAAGGAAATCAGATGTTTTTTATTTATAGACTCCTAAGCCTAATAAAACTCTCACTGTCTCACGTTTATCTCCTAAACATCCACGACCATTCTCTCTTCTTTCTCATGTGTTCTCTCTGCCAAAATAACATACAAGAACAGAAAATTTACTAAAGTTCTTCACACTTGAAGAACTCACAACGAAAAATAAAATCAAACGCTAAGCAAAATACGTTAGGCAAAGGGAGGGTTTTCCGTCGAAAGTTTGGTGTTGAAACTTGGTTTTGGACGTGAGTGTTGAAGAAGGTTTGGGCAGAAAATTCAAGGTTTGAACGTCATAAAAGGTATGGGTTTTCTTACTCTTGGTCCCTTTCCCAAGAGACCCCTTAAGGTTCAGTATATTCCAATACGAAAACTAGGGTTGTTCCCCGTTGCATATCCCTGTCACTAACTCCCAATGATTTGTAGGTTGGGTATGTTTGCTGGTAGATATTAAGCGTGTATTGTGTTTTCGTGAAAGAATATGTTCATAAATGTGTGTTAAAAATCGTATGAATGACAACCTATGTGTTCCGAAACTATGTGCATGTGTGTGCAAAAATGTGGCAATGACTAGGTGTTCTCGGGTTAAGGCTAAAAAATTGTGATGTTATGGTTGTTATCTTATGTGCATAAATTTATGTAAATCGTGATGTTCATATGAGTAGAAATTTGGCTGATTTTATTGATAATCTCTTGGCTAAACGAATCAATGAAAAATGCACCTAAGAACGTATTAAATTATCTACGAATTACCCTATGAATTTACGTGTAAATGTTGATGAAAGTATGCTGAAAAATTTCAAAAAAAAATTCCAGCTTCAAGTGATGAATTTCGGTCAAGTTAAGAGGGTTCAAAATGTTGTGAAAAATGAATTAAAACAAATGAGGTCATGGAGGATTGAACCAGTGACCTCACCATGTTAAAAACCATGAAAATAAAGAAGAAAAAAGGAATGTGGTGAAGGGGATTCGAACCATGGTCTTGGCTGGAAAATAAGCTATGAAAAATAAGAAATGAGAGGAGTGGGATTCGAACCCACGACCTCTAGGCAATAAGGGAGAATTAGATGAAAATGAAAAGAATAGAAATGTGAGGCGTGGGAATCGAACCCACGACCTCTAGGAAGTAAAGGAGAACTAAAAGAAAAATAAAGAGAGGTTGTGGGGGTTCGACCCCACAACCACATGGTCAACGCGAATAAGTCAGGTAAAGGGAATTTAAATAAAAAAAGGGGCTGTGGGGGTTCGATCACACAACCCCTCGGCTAAGGAAGAGAATTTCAAAGGAAAGGAATTAAAAATAAACGAAGGGGTTGGGGCTCGATCTTGGGTCCCCAAACCGTGTGGACCAATATAAACTAAATGAAAAATGTAAGTGTTGTCCAAGGGATTCGAAAACGGGTTCCCTTTCCCAAATTCCGTATTGATACATAAGTTATACGTGAATTAAATATTCAAGAATAATGCTGCCTACTAAGATCGAAATCGAGATCTTGGCATACATACAAGATGCATAAGTCTTGTACCACATATTCTTAGGAAGACATGAATCACATAAACGAACTATGAATGAAGCCTGATGGATTGTATGTATAGACCCATAAGTCTAACATACGTTTAAAAATAAGTGAACCTAAGATGTATGTAATGAAATGATGTAAACCTAGAAGGGTTACGTACGAGTGTAAAATACACTAAATGGCCAAGTGTATTGGCATACGATGAAATAAATATTATGTAATGAAGTGATGAAACCCTAGAAGGGTTAAGTAAGAGTGTGAAACACACAAATAGCCAAGTGCATTGGCATATGATGAAATGAACATTCACAAAGGGGTGAGTAATTATGAAGAGCAAATGTGCTAATGTTAATGAATGTGGTGACAACATGATAAGAGGCTAATGTGAAAGATGAGAGCAATCTCAAATGAGCCTAAGTAAATGTTACCAAAACGTACTCACCTATGAGAGTGTAAAGTTAATTAAGAGACCAGTCTCTATGAACACTCTAATGAAAGTATTGAGAATAATATATAATTAATACTAATGATGAGATGAGAAATCATCTATTGATATATGATGTCCTCATACTAGAAGCTAGCTTCCATGACGTATGAGTTGAATGAAATGGAACTTTTTACTGAGCACCGATAGACTAGCTATGAGCGGTGATGCCTTCTTTCGGGAAGGACGGAGGTTCACGTAACTCTCATGAGATGAGACTATCCGGCATGCCGGGTATGGGTCTTCTTATATCTCCTAGTCTTCGAACCTATACTACCAATAGAGGGATCTGGCGGGGTTCAATTCCCATGTACGCTAGCATATTTTGTGTCACTTTGGCCAGTGATTCCACCTCTTTTTGGTGTGGGGGAGACACTGGATTTCATGATGCTCACATGATCTATGTCGGTTAAAGTTAAAGTTTCCAATGAATAAATGAGGCCAGCCTCAAATGATGCATATAATGAAATGAACGATACCAAAGGTGTTAGGATAGGATAATGAAGAGGTGAGCTAGACTCAAGTAATGACACTAGGTTGTTCTTGATCATTGCACAGCAAACCCGATGAGAGTCTTAAACTACATCCTAGGTATAGTTGGTGTTTACACTAGCTTATGAATGAAAGAAATGAAGTACGTATCAATGAATGAAGCAGACTCTGTTTTTGTTAAAGAAGGCTCCCTAGTTGAGCTCCCATATGTTGAGCCCTCATTTTGGGAAGTCTAAATGTTATGTGCTATATGCAATATGATATGTGCTATGTGCAAAATGTTATGTGTTGTGTGCTATATGATAAGTATGATGATGCATGTTACTCTCATGGAAAGACTTTCCTAATCCAAATTTGCAAAGCTCACTAACTTTCCTAATCCAAGTTTGGAAAGCTCACTAACTTTCCTAATCCAAATTTGGAAAGTTCACTAACTTTTCTAATCCCAATTTGGCAAGTCCACTGACTTGACTTTTCATAATCTTGTTGTTAGGAAAGAGCTATTCTTACTCATGCATGTCCTTGGTGTGTGCTTGCATATACCCATACTTAGTACAAGTGTGTATTAATCCCATACAATTCTATATCTTTAGGTGTTGCAGCTATCTGGACGTGGAGCTTTCATCCGGACTTGGTAGGCCCTCATGCTTTCGAGGATATCTACCGTTACTATCTAGCTTAGATGTAGGCTTTAGTTAGTGGAGTATGTTCCACTAGTGTTTCTTTCCATTTTTATTTCAGACATTGTATTGGTTCCATTTTGGCAATTATACATTGGATGCAGTATTGAACTATTTCTTTCAGTTGATAATATTAATGTTAGATGGTTGATTGTGAACATTATGAATGTAAGTAGAGTGACCTTTATGCATGATAAGAAACAAAAAGTTTCAAATTTTCCGCTAAAATTAACCTAGATGAAGTAAGAATGACGTAAGTAGGCTTGTCTGCGACCTCTGAGAGGTCAACGACGCCGGTCTCGTCTGGGGTCTAGATTCCAGTCGTGACACTTAGATTCGTCTATACATAAAAAAATATGTATGAATCTACTAAAAATAATAATTTCATTAATCAAACTCAAGAAACTTCTCAAAAACTTCAACAACAAGAACCCATAAGAACTAAAACAATATTCATACGGAACTCATAATCTTTTCTTTCAAGAACACAATTATACTAAATTGAATCATGATTGGCGAGTGGGTAAACTAACCCAACGCTCTTTGATATCACATAACTCGTCCGAATCAGACCTTGACGAAATCCACAACCAATTCTTCAAGAACTTGGTGAATCCTTGTTTCTTCTTCTCTTTTCTCCTCTTCTTTTATCACCTTGACAACCCTAACTTAATTTCAAATGTGTAAATTGAATTCCATCAATTGAGAACCCATCTTAATCACCGAAAATTAATTTAATTTATTGGGTAGTTAAAAGACCATAATACCCTTCTAAAATCCGATTTTGACTTACCTTATCTAGACAACCCAACTTCAAATGGACATATCTCTCTCATACAACTCAAAATTGAGTAACCCGACTGCGTTGGAAAGATAATTCCTACGGTATCTTGTAGCACACATAAATCATCTTGATCTAGGAGGTATGGACATTTGAAATTTACAAAAAATACATCCTTAGCTTAATTTTGTCAGACATTTCAAATTTGATTATTTACAAAAATGGTTTTCTTCCAAATTCTAGTTCTTTCAAATAGTGAGATGTTACAATTGTGATGCACAATTTTGAATTGGTATTCAAATTTGTAGTGTTATATGTGGTGATAGGTTTTGGAATAACAAAATGGCAAATGATGTTATAAAGGAAAAATCCATAACTGTCTTTTTAGTGACTACTTTAAGAGAAGTCCCTCCACACTGTTGGTGAATTATTCAATTGCGACCAAAATGAATCTATGTTTTTTTAAGCTTTTACCTCAATTTTTCAGATGACATCCACTTCCCAGGCAGCGAAGGGACAATGAGTGGGCATAGAGTTTCACTATAAAGGAGGTGATTAAATTGAAGCACCTTGACACTGATTATCTTTATTCACAAAGCGAAAGCAATCTCATTCCATCGTAATCCAATACTACACTACTAGAAGTAACTTTTATATCAAGGACATATCCATACATGTGTTATCCACATAACTCACCATTTACTTCATTCAGTATTTTCTCGTCTTCTTCAGCATCCACACATCTAATCAAATTTGTGATTCGTTTATATTAATATTTATGCTAAAATAGAAAACCCCTAAAAAGACGCCTAATATGTCTCTCGATTCCATTAGCATATTCTAGATATTTTTCTGTCTGCAAGAATGTGCTTGATGTCTAGGTATCATTGATCACCATCTGGTTCTACTTCAATTGTGCTACAATAGTAGTGTTGGTCACAAAATTGAATTTCCAAAAGAGTGATGCAAGTGTTTCCACGATATGGAAGCATTGAGGCCAAAATAGCCATGACATCAATCAATTTATTTTTAAACTTGGGGATATATCTAAAGTCTATTAACTTAAAGCTTCTGCTGATGTCTTCCACACATTGTTTGTACGGAAGAAGCTTGAGGTCTCTAGTTTTCCATTCGTCTTAAGCTTGCCGAATAAGCAAAAACGAATCTTCTAACACAATCAATTCTTGTACTTACAAATCTATTTTCCTATTTAGACCCATTATTCATGTTTCACACTAAGTTGTGTTATTTGTATAGAACAAGCAAGTCGAATCGTTTCACCATAATGCTACCCTGCGGGCGATATGAGAATTTTCCCAATCAATGTGCCTTTTGTATTGACTGCTCCATCAAAGTATAATTTCTAGGGCTGAATTTAGTGAACACTTAATTTTTGACGTACGTAATTGGATTTACAATTTTTTGTTTATTAATGTTATTTTTCTATTGTTTTTCTATGTGAAGAAATAAACTTACAAAAAGGTCTCAATTTTGATTGATCGTGCTAATTTGAAACCAATTCTAATAGCCCAATCAATTCTAAATCTAGTCTAATGACCATAACTAAAATTTTAATCTCCACCATTCATAATTTTTTTTACTTAATGACTCTCGTTTGACCCTATCATATTATAAAAACCTCCAAAATCAGATTTTGGACCTATAATTTTTTTAATTTTCCTCTCTCCTCTTTATTTCCAACAACTACTGTCTTTGGCCATTTCCACCACCGTTGGTCGCCGCCGTCAGCCACCACCACAGTTAGAGACATATTGGTTTTTCACCACTTCTTTCTTCCACGCTCATCTACACAAATCCATTAATCATTTATTCTTATTCTTGCGAAACTTCATAGATTTAAAAAAAAATCTAACTAACCATCACTTTCTTTTTAGATTGATGGAGTTCTAGTCAACTCCATTATATACCCCTGACATAAGTGTGTAGAGTTCTTAAATGAGTATCTTTTGATATAAGTTTCATGTCAAAACTTCAATGAACAATTTTACGAGAGTTCTTTTTGGCGAACATCTTTCACCCAAAAATTTATATCAATCTATTCATCCTGTCATCCCCTATCCAAATCCGCCTCTATCACAATTTATTCAATCAGTTTATTTGGATTTTTTTTATCTCAATTTATTTTAAAGTGTGTTATNCTTTAGAACCCTATGAGGTACTCTCTCTCAAGCACATATTAGTTCATTATTAAGTAGAACCCCTAAGAGATACTTTATTAAGATATACTTTGTGCAATGCACTCATAGAATCCCATAATACTATGTTTAAGTATATTTAAGTCCCTATAAAGCCATGAACACTATGAGATACCACTTTTAATATGTGTAAGTTAATCTATACTCATTAACACTATGAGATACAACTTTTGGTATGTCTAAGTTCATCTACACTCGTGAACACTATGAGTTACTTCATTAAGTAAGTCTTAGTTCATTATTCTTTGAACACTATGAGATGCTTATCAAGCATGTCTTAGTTCATAGGATATAATGATATCTACTAAGAAACCTTAACTCCACTATGTGAAGGATCCCGTCTCAGGAGACCAAACTTTGGAAAACCCACACTCTACTACGTAAGAGTTCCCCCTTAAACTTGGATAGTCCTTACATATACTAGGTGTGGCTCTCCTTTCTTCATGGAGTCCTGAATCTATGTTGTGTAACATTCCTTCTCATTGGCATATCAACATGGTGTCAAGTATATAGTCCAAGATTTACCTGTTAAGTCTTCCTTAACACTTATCTATTATGGAAGGATGTCCTTGACAACCTAGCCATGCTCAAGTGATTTTATCACTTCATACATTCAAGCTTCCATAAGGTAGGTTAGGTGATTATAAGCCTTTCACCCTAATCCAACTCATTAGACTTGTATCCTGTTATAGACTATACTCTAAAAGCCTTAGCATGACTAGGTAATCACATTAGCTTCACCCTAAAGCCCTATCCGTCATGATCACAGAATCTACTCTCAAGGTTTCTTTCTTAATCTCTTCTTTATACGTGTATTTCATAGTAATTTGATCACATCTCTCATTACTAGGAGATTCAAGTCTTTCTTGATCATAAAAGTTCAATTATATCATGCTAAGCCAAGATACTTCATATTCCATAAAGTATAGGTCAATTGATATTTAAATGATCCTAACAAGGATCAATAAGCATTCAAGACAATTGAAATAAGAAGATGAATTTAGAACATTCAACCTTGCCTCTATGGATAAAACCCACAATGATCACCTTCATCAATATAGATCAGGGTTCATCAAGGAATTCTCATGAAACATCATACAATCATCACATAAACATAATTCAAACATAATTGAATTATATCCATTACTTTGGAATCACAATCAAGCCTTACCCACAATGTAATCACAACCCTAACTTGATTGGGGTATTTTGGATTGACAATTGATGGATATCTATGGGGCCCTACATGGATGGAAGAATCTATGGATGAATTATCTTCAAATAAAATTAATTACATACTTAAATTAAGCTTGAAATATTGTTGAAACTCGACCTAATTGTTGCCTCCTTCTTGCCTTCTTTTTCAATGGTGATCTTGAGAGAACTTTAGAGAGAAGAGGATTTAGTTTTGAACAATGAATTCTAATTTTGGGGTTTCTATGTTTTATTAACTTAAAATACCCTAAAATAGGTAAAATAATCATCCACCGTTTAATCAGAACATGGGGTTAATTTACCAATTCACCCCTTAAATGGCCGAACCAAGACATCAGCTGCAGGTCTTGACCCACAAGCTCCACCTACGGACCGTAGGTGGAGGCACGAACCCTCTTGCAGGTCCGTGGATTGTGACTGAGGCTCCTAAAAGTGCAGGCTAATCTCTCACGACTAATGTGGAGCTACGCCCCCCACCAAGGGGTGTCACCCAATCAATGGGCCATCGTTTGTGGTTGTTGGTGAAGCGGATTTGGCAGCTTCGTGGATAATATTTGGGTGTTCTTTGGGGAGTTGTACCTGTAAGTTTTGACCCTAAATATAACCATATAGATACTAGGGTAACCTCCAATCATTTTAAACTCCAAATGACACACCAAAACATGAACAACATACTAGAACACACTAGCACACAAAAGACTAGTTTGCGGACTTCATGGTCGTTTCTTGACGCTTTACTTCTAAAATTACCAAACTAAGTTAATTGCATTAGTCTAGGTCTAGAAACTTAAGTTTTAACCCAATTTAAGTTAATAGACCTCATGTAAGTATCTAGCTTAGGTCATACAATTTCCAAGGTGTTTCAATACTCCCCCTCGGGAACATTCATCCCCGAATCACGCCTTCAACCTTAATAGGAAAACAACACTACTCAAGACTAGCTGCCATCATGTATGCATTATTTCTAAATGCACACACCCAACCAAGGAAACTCTAATACCAAGTTAGGAATACTCAATTCAACTCAAAATGCATGAAAGAAACATATTACTCATTTCCAAGGAGGAACTAACATCTCCTAGCTACAACATGCTCATCATAGACTCATTAGGTCTAAAAGGCACATTGACTCAAGATACTTTAACAAGAGGCAAAACAATACAAATACATCAATTCTAGCAAGGTATACACACCTTCATACACATCATCATAACAAGAACAACTTCAAGTCCATCATACGAAGTTATAAGATAAGAAATTTTGTGTTTTTTCCTAAAATAAAAAAAGAAACACATACAGGAAAGGGTCATAAGAAGATCTCTCTTGATCTTCTCTAGATTGGAAGGCATAAAACATATTATTCTTTTGAGGATCCACATCCCCACTACTAGCGGCAACTCGCTTATCTTCTCTCCTTGTAAACTTGCTAACACCACTCAAAATCTTACATGAGCCTAGTAACCGGGACTAAACTTTTCATACTCACTACACTTCTCAAGATGTAAATCTCTAGTAACCCTATCTCATTCACATAAAGGATAAGGATACTTATCAACCTTATTTCCTTATTTGGAGTACGTCATACTAACTCCTTTTTAAGCATCACTAAGATTTCATATCCATCACAGAAAGGTCAGTCTTAAACCATGGTGAATAACACTTCTACCCTTCTTAGAGGAGTCTATTCACTCAACCTCATCTAGGCATTACTCAAACACCCTATTAAATTATTCTATCAACATACTTCAAAAACCTGTCATGACTAGGTCGGGTCCCACCAACAATTAAACATAACCTTACCATCACCTTATTAGGTAAGAACACTATCTCCCTCTTGGGAGTAAGCCAACTCAATTCTTCTAAACATATTTCATAACCTAAAGGCAACAATGAAGCATCATTCATACTAAAGACAAAATCAAGGTTTATAATCTCAAATCTACCAAGTCACAAAGCAATAATTGGCATCAGAACAAACTTTTCTCCCTCACTACTAGAATCATAAACCCTTCTAATACTTACATCCTAAAGACCATCAGATAAGGGATAAGAGAGAGAGCTTATATATCTATGGCACGACTTAAAGAATTAAAAAATGAGATTTTTCCTAAACGTCTTGTACCCTCCAATTCATAATGTGTCGCGATTCACACCCATGAATAAGACTCTACTTATGTATGGTCTGAGACATCCTAAAATATTCAAAAACCTTATGCTTTGATACCAAGTTTATCACGACCGGAGAGCACCCCCTCGCTGTAACATGGCATATTCGATTTCACAAAGATCTTATACAATCTATTTGCATTAATTAAACGAAATCATAAAAATAGTGGAAGAATTTAAAACATTGTTTAAGACATATCTCGAAAATTATTTCATAAAAGCGGAAGTCTTTCTAATATCGATATCTCAAACTATTTGAGAATTACATGAAAACAAGTCATAGGACGTAGCCCATATAAATTCTAAACATAAAAGTAAATGACATAAAGGTATTGGGTATTGTCCTAGAAGCTATGAGGACTCACCGATATCTTCAATCTTCTAAATACTTGAAACTCTAGCCTCCAATAGCAACTCTAAGCTCCAACACTACATTTTGCTAGAATGTAGGCAATACGCTTTGGTACAAAGGTAATAAGTATGAAAGCTAACATAACATCATAAGAGCATCTCAAATGGTTAGTCAACATAAGACATAAGTATATGTAACATTCCAAAAAGTCGAAACCTAATATAGATCCTAACATGAGTGTCTAAGGGTTTAGATACTGTTTTATGACCTAAAAAAATGTTTATAAGTCATCCGAGAATTTTTAGAGCTAAGACGTCAAAGAACGTCCATGACATCTGGAAACTAGCTTAATTGAACTAGTTGACGTCACAATTTTTGGGGATGGTTTGAGAGGTTCAAATGCAGTCTTAAACTTGTAAAAATACTTTGGTTAGGTAGAGTGTAGTATAGAGGGTCTAAACGTCCGATAACGACTCCCCAAGGATCCATTGAAGGGTCCTTGAAGAGGACCCAACATGGGTGGGCAGGCTGCCAAAGTAGCCTGCCTGAGTCAAGATTCAAAGGGCTACTGCACGACACGCAGCCAACACGGACCCTAAAGCCTCCGATAACTTTTTCAAAAATAAAAATGGGAATGCCTCGCGACGCGGAGCCACTCTCAGATTTGGTAAAATCGTATTTTTGTCATTTTGACTTCACAAAAAGACCAATTTAAGTGAGGGGTGTTTTGGATAATTTAGGGGGTGACTATATATTGAATTATAATCGGTTTTAAGCCATATTAACTCACTCCAAACCCAATTCCTAAAACAAAAACAAAAGCCCCACCTCTCTTTACTTTCTCTCCCCCCAATTCCTCCGTTGAAGAAGGAACAAAGCTTGAAGAAGAAGGTCAATTTCTCTAAGATTTCACTTCAATTTCGTGGATATATCTTCATTAAGGTATGGGTTCTTCACTCTTGGGATTCCTTTCCACAAGTGGTACTTTCAAAGTGGATTTCTAAATTACCCAAATCCATGGGATTTTTCAATTCTAATGGGTTTTCTTCTAAACTTCAAATTGATGATAAATTGTAATTTACTATGACTAACTAAGTGTACATTGTTGGTTAATTGATGTTAATCGATGTAATTTCATGTATATCATGTACCTTTTCCCCAATTCCTTAAATCTTGGATCTCTCTTATGAATAGATGGGAATTGAAGAATGTATTTATTGTTAGACTTGTTTTATCTATTCTAATTAATTCATGTACTGACTAGGGTAATGTTTTGTTGGTATTGGATCCATTTGTTGAAGAATTTATCATGAACCATATTCCCCTAACCCTAAGTTATGAATTGAAGCTAATTGGGATAGTGATGATGCAATTGATCTAGCTATTGTGTTATTACTATGATGTGATGGTGTTATACCCATTATTAGGTTGAATTGAATGGTTGATGGTAATACCATGGATGATGGCTTGTGAAGGAGGCTTTGTAAGTCTTGTGATCTCAACCCTTTACTTCAATCATGATTACTTGTGTTTAGTGATGAAGTTATATTGAAGTATACCTTGTGATAGGTTTCATTAGGGTTGGATGATGTGAATTGAAATGTCTTGATATATTGTTTGTTACTGGTTGGATAAGAAGTAAATGTTATAAAGATGTTGATGACTTACCAATATGCTTTATCAAGATGTGATTACGTAAATGTGCTAACCTCACATGTATGAATTGTAAAGACAGGAAAGTACTCATTCAATTTTTATTGATCTATGATGATGAATATATAAGGGATAGACTCTATGACCCAAACTAAATTATGATTGTTAATAAAGGCTTAAAGACATTTCAAAATGGGACTCTAGCTTAGCATCGAGTGAACTAGAGTGAGGAGTGTCCCTTCCAACGCAGGAAAGGTAGGATCACTAATGTACTCCTGAGATTGGAGACTACAATGTATGTAGCAGAAAGAGGGTCCCAACTATATCTCCTAGTTCTTGAACTATGTTGCCCTAATAGGAATACTAGCTAGTGGATCCACGTAGTTTCTATGTCATGTTTTGGTACTACCTTGGCAATTAGTCCTCCTTCTTTTGGTGTAGGGTTCCATGACACCGGATTCCACATTATCTCATGTGGTCTATGCGGTTAAGGCACGATGTTCCCAAAATGTAAAAATTAAGTAATGAATTAACTCTAACTAGGATGATCTAAAGGGTTTAGCTTACTCTAGGTAGGGGTATGGGACTCTACCTATACATTGCAACTATTTAGCCTTGAAGGGATTATTAGGAGGATGTTCTTATGTGTGTATATGCTTATAAATGTAAATGATATGTATATGATGATCTTACGTGTTTATGGCACCATATGATGTTGAATTCACTTATGAATATATTTTTGGTCTCTATTGCTAAAGTATGATGTTATATACACTTAATGATATGATATGTGTAGTTGGACATTGGTCATAGTTCTTGTTAGGTTTACTTTATTATGTAAGGTTATAGGGATTCGTTTAATCATTGAACAAGTGGACTTAATAAGGTCATGACTAATGGTCTTGATTTGGTATGTTGTAATGAACTATTATTTATGCTTGTGAAGATATGTCTTGATGATAGAGTTGTATTTGATTATGGGTTCAAGTATTTTGATATGTATGTGACTTGATTTGACTTATGGTGGTTTGTTCTAGTATATTACATGGTATTGACTTGATAAATATGTATTAATGACTTGTATTGGTTCTTGAATGTCCATAAGGCTTTTAAAGTAAAATAGCATGTTATAAATAAATGTCCTTTTTAGCACGATTTTACTTGTTTTATGTGCATATACTCATACTTAGTACAAGTGTGACCCATCTCTTATGTTTACTACTAGTGTAGGACCGGGTCGTTGAGCTTAGTAGAAGGCCATTTGAAGACTACTTGAATTTTTATCTTCCAGGTTCGGTAGGTCCTCACTTTCCGAGGACGATGCCATTATCTACCTATTGGATGTTATTTAGTCTTAAAGCCACTTTTTCCATTCTATTTCATTTTGATACTATAATTGTAAAGCCTATATGTGGCTATGAGTGTTGATGTAAGGTCTATGCCCAAATTTTTGAATTCGTTCTAGATCGTTTAATATGAGACAATGTTATAGACATATTATCAGACTATTTTATACTATGTATGTGCAATAAAAGTGAAAGACTATGTAATATTCTTATACGAAGGGTCTATGTATACTCGCTAAATATATATTATGTGTAAGAGAGAGGTCTAAGTAAATATCAATGTATAATAAATGAAAAGTTTTTAATTTTCCGCACTTTTAACCCATGATATGTAATGACAATTGCTACGAGGCTAGTTTTAGTCTTCTTCGAGGACGCCGACGCCAGTTACGTCTAGGGGGTTTTCCCCGGATGTGACAAACTTGGTATCAGAGCATGAGTTTGAATACCTTTAGGATATATGTCTCAATAAACCACGTCTATGTAGATTTTTATTCATAATTGTGAAGCGCGCCACACTTATGAATGAGGAACTATGTGATGCTGAGGAAATTCTCATCTTCTTGTAATCCTATGTCGTGCCTATCGAGTCTACTTTATATGTACTTTCACCTAAAACTTGTATGGTGGTTATAGGTGTGAATACCCGAAGAGCAGCCGCAAGAAGGGCCGAAGAAGGAGTTGCTAATGCGGGAGCACAAGACAATCAAGTGCCTCAACTTGAAGAACTTGCTATGGGTGATCAAGTTTCGGTTGCTCCTCCTCTTATGGAGGATGGGGATATAAGGGAAGCTTTTCTCCAAATGGCCAAATACATTATGACCCAAGCACAATCCATCATCACTCAAGCACAAGCTATGACGACCCAAGCTAATCGAGAGATGGTACCCCGAGGAAACAAACAAGTTATCACCATGGCCTCCCGTTTGATGGATTTCACTAGGATGAATCTCCCTTCTTTCTATGGGTCAAAAGTGGAGGAATACCCCAAGAGTTTATTGATGAAACATAAAAAATTCTCTATTATATGGGGTTGACTACTAGAGAGAAATCCGAGTTAGCCACTTACCAACTCAAAGATGTGGCCCAAACATGGTACGTCCAATGGAGATACAATAGGCCTCTAAGGGGTGGTCTAGTGACATGGGAGATTTTCAAGAAGGCTTTTCTTGATCGGGGTTTTCCTAGAGAGAAGGGGGAAGCCAAAGTGGAAATATTCATCAACCTTTGTCTAGGAGCTATGAGTGTACTTGAGTACTCTTTGAAGTTCACTAAATTGTTAAGGTATGCTCCTTTCGACCCTAGGGATGAAATGAGACGCTTTGTGACATGAGTGTCGGATGACTTGAAATAGGAATGTCGTTTGGCTATGCTACATTATAATATGAACATTTCTCGTCTCATGGTTCATGCTCAACAAGTAGAAGAGACAAGGGTTAAGAGAAAGAGTAGGGCTGCCAAAAGGGCAAGGTCTTTTGATGGTGGTAATTCAAGGGGTAGGCTTGACATTCAAGACAAACCTAAGTTCAAGAAGAGGTTCTCCAATAAATTTCCTTCCGAGTTACCTAAGGCATGTCATGATAGGGTGTCTAACCCTAAGCCTCAAAAGCAAAAAAGTACTAGTTCACCAACCAAGAAGCCAACATGTGGAAGGTGTCGCAAGAACCATTATGGTGATTGCCTTAAAGGAACGGATAATTGTTTTTGATGTGGTAAAAGTGGACACAAAGTTTGAGATTGCCAAAATGTAAAGGGGAAAGACAAAGAGAGTGGACAAACAAGTGGTTTGAATGATGATGCTCCAAAGAAGAATCGCTTATATGCTCTCCGCACTAGGAGTGAACAAGAGAAGTTTTAAGACCTAATCTAGAGCCTAAAATGAGTGTCTAAGGTTTTATACAATGTTTTAAGACCTAAAATATTGTTTATAAGTCATCCGAGAAGTTTTAGAGCCAAGACGTCAAGGAATGTCCATAACGTCCAGAAACTAGCTTAATTGAACAAGTTGACGTCGCTATGTTTGGGAATGGTTTTAGAGGGTCAAATGGATTCTAAAACTTCAAAATAGACTTTGGTTAGGTTTAGTTTAGTATAGAGGGTCTAAACGTACGATAACGACTCCCCAAGGACCCTTCGAAGGGTCCTTGAGGAGGACCCCAACATGGGTGGGCAGGCTGGCTGAGTAAAGATTCAAAGATGCTGCGCGAAGCGCAGACCACACTGACCCTACTTCCTCAGATCACTTTATCAAAAATAAAAATTGGAATTAGCCTCGCGACGCGGAGCCAATTCCCAGATTCGGTAAAATCGTATTTTTGGCATTTTGACTTCACAAAAAGACCAATTTAAGTGAAGGGTGTTTTGGGTAATTTAGGGGGTGACTATACATTGACTTAGGATCACTTTTAAGACATTTTAACTCACTCCAAACCCAATTCCCAAAACAAACCCAAAAGCTCTCATCTCTCTCTACTTTGTCTCTCCCCAATTCCTCCATTCAAGAAGGAACAAAGCTTGAAGAAGAATGTCAATTTCTCTAGGATTTCACTTCAGTTTCGTGGATTTATCTTCTTTAAGGTATGAGTTCTTCAATATTGGGATTCCTTTCCCCAAGAGGTCATTTCAAAGGTTATTTCTAAATTACCCTCTTCCATGGGGTTTTCCAATTCTAATGGGTTTTTTCTAAACTTCAAATTGATGATAAATTGTGATTTCCTATGACTAACTAAGTGTAGATTGTTGGTTAATTGATGTTAATTGATGCAATTTCATGTAGATCATGTTCCTTTTCCCCACTTCCTTAAATCTTGGATCTTGCTTATGAATTGATGGGAATTGAAGAATGTATTGATTGTTAGACTTATTTTATCTATTCTAATTCATTCATGGACTGTCTAGGGTAAGTTGTTGTTGGTATTGGATCCATTTCTTGAAGAATTTATGATGAACCCTATTCCCCTAACCTAAATTATGAATTGAAGTTAATTGGGATAGTGATGATGCAATTAATCTAGCTATTGTGTTAATTACTATTGTGTGATGGTGATATATCCATTATTGGGTTGAATTGAATGGTTGATGGTAAAACATGGGATGATGTCTTGTGAATGAGGCTAAGTAAGTCTTTTTATCTCAACTCTTTACTTCAATTATGATTACTTGTGTTTAGTGATGAAGTTATATTGAAGTATACCTTGTGATAGGTTTAATTAGTGTTGGTATGATGTAGAATTGAAATGTCTTGATATATGGTTTGTGACTGGTTGGCTAAGATGTAAATGTATAAGGATGGTGATGACTTAACAATATGCCTTATCATGATGTGATTATGTAAATGTGCTAACCTCACATGTATGAATTGTAGTGAATGAAAAGTACTCATGCAATTCTTATTGAGCTATGATGAATATTATATAAGAGATAGACCCTATGACCTAAACTAAGCTATGATTGTTAATAAAAGCTTAAAGACATTTCAAACGGGACTCTAGCTTAACACGGAGTGAATTAGAGTGAGGAGTGTCCATTTCCACGTAGGGAAGGTAGGATCACAAATGTACTCATGAGATTGGTGTAAGATCCCGAAAATGACTTACGCTAGCTAGAGCATAACATGGTGGTCATGGTGGTCTAAGGTCCTAAAATGGTCTATAATGTGGTTTAGAGGCAGTATCTAAGATTTTAGGTGCATTGAAATTCAAACTTCAAGGGACGACCAAGACGTTCGACGACTAAGTCACCTAAGTGGCTCATATGTGGTTATGTGTGGTTCTATGTATTTATGTGTGATGCATGAGATTATGTTGTCCTTAAATGAGTTATTATGGTGTATATAGGCAGTGTGTCATGTTTCGTGAATTTTGGAGGTCAAACGTCCACGACGTTCGTAAGATGTGCCTTGAAATGACCTTGTGTGTCTAAGCATGTTTCGTCGAGTTTTACGTGTTTGTTTTGGATGAAACTCATGCGGGAGGTCCTAAACTCGTATACGTACATGTTTGGATTGGAAACGTCTGAGAAAAAATCCCCAAGGACCATCCAGGGGTCCTTGAGGAAGGACCCAAAGTTGGTGGCCAAGACTGTCCAAGACAGCCCACCTACGGATGGCAATCGACGCCCAGTGGATCAATCGACGCACCGTAGGTGAGGTCTAGTCAATTGGCACTTAGTATTGGGGGAGTGGAATCCAAATACAAGCCTCAGTCCCAGACCACAGACCAAAGCACGGTCCGTTGGTCAAAGGACGGGCCCTTGATGGCCCTCCGTCTGTGAGGCATTATTTCTGCGCAGGATTCACTGTAATGTTAGAGGTGAAGTTGGGAATTCACCCCAAGCTTTTTAAAATAGTAGGACGGTTTTTTTAAGTTTTTATGGGTATTTTAAGAGTATATAAGTGATTAAACTCTCATCTAAACCCTAGCATCTAAATCAAAACCCTTTCCCTCCAAACGTTTTCCCAAAAACCTCCATGGGAGTTCAAAGTGAAGATGAAGCTTGAAGATGGATCTCAATGGAATTTCTTCTTCAATTATCATTGTGTTATGCGAATAAGGTTTGGTAGTTCTTCATCTAAGTCTTGCTATCACCTAGATCCAATTTCAAAGATGATTTTCAAAGATGAAAAAAGATTAAAAAGTCCAATTTCTACATTAAGTCTTGGGTTCTTGCATGAAACGTTTTCAAAGATTAATATATGATGTTATTGATGTATAATTGATTTTTTCCAATGAAATTCTCCATGAACCCTTGATCTTCTCAAATCTCTAAATTTCACTAAAATATGGGTGAATTGATTTTGCTTTGATATTAATGAATTCACGTGTAGATTGATATGGGATTTTGAATTGTGTATAGATTATGTATGTATGGTGTAAAGGATGTTTCAATTTTATAAATTGAGTAATGAATACTCTTAGGTCTATTGCATGTTAAGCTTATTGAATTGATATTGACTTAATGCTTATAGATTATAGTGTAGTTTTCTATGGGCTATTGAATGATGTAAGGATTGTATTCAATTGATATCTACTTGGTATTAGATTGATAAATCTATATTGAATTGACTTAGATTCATTGGGTATTATGATTTATGTATTGAATTGATGTTCATGGCCATGGGTAAGGGCCATATGGTATCGAATTAGATGATTTAGCTTTGCATTGAAATGGTGAGAGGGTGGTACGCTGACCTAATTCCCTTTATTTAATGTTAATTAGACTTCAATTATGTTGTGATTGGTTTGGTCCACTTATGGTGGCAGTGTTATGTGAATTGATGTGGTCTTGTCGGCATTATTTCAAGTATTATGATGATCATGGCCTTGTCGGCACTACTTGAAGTAATATGATGATTTGTGTAGTTGATTATGTGAATTATGATCATATCTACCTATATGTGAAGTAATGTGAGAGTATGTGTTCTTCTATTGATGCTATTTAGGTGATCATGTTAGACTAATTACTATGTATTGTTTGTGTAGTCTTAGAGTTGAATACATAATTGTTCCTACTATACTATAAAAGTCAACGATGGTTATATTGATGATGATGTAGTAGTGTATAGGGTGACTTAAAGATGATAATGTTTGTCCTTATGTGCTTCTACAATGACATGTAATATGTGCTAAAGTGAAGTATGTTGTGTCTTGTATATGTAGACTTGTGTCCCTTACTTGATGCATGTATGATAGTGAATATGTGATGTCTTGACTTAGGAAGCTAAAGCGTCTGAGTCTTGTATGCATGAATGATGTGAGACCTTGAATTTTGATAAGAGGGCCCTTTATGTGAAACCTTGAACCTAGCGGTAAGGTTATGAAACATGAAGTCGAAAGTCGTAATGGTATCCTTTATGTAATGAATGATGGACTTAAAGTTAATTGGATGGAACGACATCATATGAATACTTAAGAAAGTCATGATGAGCTTCTTGTCGCCATTGGAAGGTAGGCCTAGAGGACCTCTTTGGTAGGGTAAATGTAATTGGGTTATAAACTTGATATGGAAACCCTTTGTATGAACCTTAATGTGAATTAATCTATGAGAACGAAGGCTAGCAACGAGTTAGTATGGTAAGGGAAGTAATTCTAGTTAAATTATGAGGCTAGAATACAAAGTAAGCCCTTCATATTCCTTAACCATGTGCCTACATTAGATGTGTTCAGGTTCTATCATTCGCAAGTAGAACAACCTCATCGGAGTAAGATATAACTCCGAATTCCATGCTTTGATACCATGGTCTATTTCGGTTATTGTCTATTATCATCATGTGGGATACTTACTAGTATTGGATAAGTTCTATGAAGTTTAGGTGGTGGTATGGGACGCTTCTAGACATTGCACAATAGGCTTTGAAGATGTTAGTGAGAGTCCCTAGGTCTTCTTCAAGACCATTACTTGAATGTCCTTATGTGATGAATGTCTCGTAAATGAACTAAGGAATGTAATGACTTAAGTTAAGAAAGCATGTTAAATGAATAAGTTCTTATCTAGAGTAGTTAAGGGTTGTCTAGTTAAGATATGAAGGGGGCATATGAATGGTCACTTCATCTCTTACTTAGATAAGTCTTAATAATGGTTCTAGATAAGTAAATTGATTGGTTATGTAGACATGATCCAACTTAGGTATGTCTTAAGGATTACTTAGGTAATCTTGAAGAGGTCAATTATGGAAATTCTCTTTTTGAGTTACTTGAGTAGGTCTTTTGATAACCTTCGAAAGGGAGAATGTCATGTTTGATGTATGTCATGGTATTAAGTGAGAAGGATTCTATCTTAGGTAGTCAATAGGATCCCTAGTGTGTGTGTTAAAGGGATTGTATGGGCGGTCGCTTCAAAACTCACCCAAGTGAACCTTGGAATCACCTTTGATAGGAGGATCTCATGTTCATGTGCTTGATGTATTGTAAGTGTGTATGTGTCTCATTCTAAGTAGTCTTGAAGATCGTTTAAGCATGCTTTGAGAGGGTGTATGGGCGTTCCCTCCTTGTATGACTTAAGTGAGTCTTAGGATAGCTTTTAGTGGGGTGACTACATGCTAGAAGGTGCCTTAAACGAAGGAAGGCAACTTCACTGTACAGTGAAGGAATTCACTGTAACAGTGATTCGAGTTGCTAGAAAGTAGCTCCTAATATTATGATATTTGGTTTAAATGATTTCTCATGTATTTCTAAGTTGATAAATGTTGTTCTTATGATAATAGTATGATGTTTTAATAAAAGTTCATGAAAAGCATGTTATTGACTAAATGTCCCCTTTTTATGGTTTTTGCATGGCTTCCATACTTAGTACATCTAATGTGCTAACCCCTTCTTTTCCCTTTTTGACTAAAGTGTAGGGAATTGGGAGTCTTGACATGTCATGGAGGATGGATAGGTTTCTAAGGGTTGAAGATGAAGTATTGGTGAGTCCTCATCGATTCGAGAACAATATCCACATGTTCGTTTATGTCTTAAGTCTTTATTTTATGTCTTGTATGGGCTTAGTCCCAAGTATTGTATACTCCAAAGTTTAGATGGTTCAAAGGGATATTGTAAAGTTTGAATGTTTTAATGAAATTCTTCTGTTTGCGCATTGTTTATAGAAAGAGTTCTTCGTGTGTGAAGAAAGTTTTAAATTCTTACTCATTTTAGAATGGTTATTATGCAATGAATGGTACGAGAGCCTTAATTGAGAATTCTTGAAGTCTCATTTGCCATGTGACAAACTCAAGGATGCCCTAACTTCTAGGGTGTACTTGAGGGTCGTGACAATTGGAGACTACAATGCATGTAGAATAAAGAGGGTCCCAACTATATCTACTAGTGTTTGAACTATGTTGCCCCCATAGGAATACTAGCTAGTGGATCCACGTAGTTGCTATGTTCATGTTTTGGTACTACCTTGGCAACTAGTCCGCCTTCTTTCGGTGTAGGGTTCCATGACATCGGATTCCACATTAGCTCATGTGGTCTATGTCGGTTAAGGCAAGATGTTCCCAAAAGGTAAAAATGAAGTAATGAATGAACTTTAATAAGGATGATCTAAAGGGTTTAGCTTAGTCTATGTAGGGGTATGGGACTCTACCTACTCATTGCACTAGCTAGCCTTGAAGGCATTCTTAGGAGGATGTTATTATGTGTGTATATGCTTATAAATGTAAATGATATGTATATGATGATCTTAAATGTTGATGTCACCATATGATGTTGAATTCACTTATAAATATATGTTTTGTTCTATTGCTAAAGTATGATGTTATGTACTCTTAATGATATGATATGTGAAGTTGGAAATTGGTCATGTTTCTTGTTAGGTTTACTTGATTCATTAAGGTTATGGGGATTCACTTAATCACTGCAGAAGTGGACTTAATAAGGGTCATGAGTAATGGTCTTGCTTTGGTTAAGTGGTAATGAACTATTATTTATGGTTCCGAAGTTATGTCTTGATGATAGAGTTGTATTTAATTATGGGTTCAAGTATGTTGATATGTATGTGACTTGATTTGACTTAAGGTTGTTTGGTCTTGTATAGTACATGGTATTGACTTGATAAATATATGTTAATGACTTCTATTGGTTCTTGAATGTGCATAAGGCTTTTAAAGTAAAATAACATGTTTTAATTAAATGTTCTTTTTAGCATGATTTCACTTGTTTTATGTGCATATACTCATACTTAGTATAAGTGTGTACTAACTTATCTCTTATGTTTACTACAAATGTAGGATCGGGTTGTTGAGCTTAGTAGAAGGCCATTTGAAGACTACTTGGATTCTTATCTTCCAAGCTCGGTAGGTCCTCACTTTCCAAGGACGATGCCATTATCTACCTATTGGATGTTGTTTAGTCTTAAAGACACTTTGTTCATTCTCTTTCCTTTTGGTACTATAATTATAAAGCCTATCTGTGGCTATGAGTGTTGATGTAAGGACTATGCCCAAATTGTTTAATTCGTTCTAGATGGTTTAATATGAGACAATGTTATAGACATCTTATGACACTTACTTATACTATGTATGTGCAATAAAAGTAGAAGACTATGTAATCTTATTATACGAAGGGTCTATGTATGCTCGATAAATATATATTATGTGTAAGCGAGAGGTAAGTAAACCTCAATGTAGAATAAACGAAAAGTTTTTAATTTTATGCACTTTTAACCCATGTTATGTAATGATGATTTATAAGTGGCTAGTCTTAGTGCTCTTCGAGGACGACGACGCCGGTTACATATAGGGGGTGCTCCCCGGATGTGATATTATAAGAGATAATAACATAATCATAATTGTAACAACCCTCAAAACAAAATAGGATAACTAGAGACTATCATGTGCTAAAGGGTTAATAACTGGTTAATAATGTGTTAATTTGATGAAAAATAGCTTAGGGGTTAAGTTTTAAGAATTTAGAAGTCGAACATCAAAGAACGTCCAAGACGTTTGGGAAAGTAGTCTTGTATGTGCTAGTGTACCTTTGCATGTTTTATGTGTATTTTAGTGTCCAAATTGATAAGAAAGATTCCTAATACCTATATGAGCATGTTTAGGGTCAGAACGTCCGGTAACGACTCCCCAAGGACCACCCTAAGGGTCGTTGAGGGGGACCCAAGACTCGGCATGAAAGCTTCCAAATACTGCATAGGTAGTGTCAAATGACTCGTAGAATAGACGCTCCTTAAGTCAATCGACACCCCATCGTTTGGGGGCGTGCCTCCACACTTAGATGTGGGAGCTTAGACCCCAAAGTTGACCCTCTGCCACTACCACGGACCAGCAGGACGGTCCATTGGTTGAGTGATGCCTCGTTGATGGCTAATCCGTCGTTTGGACCTGCAATTTTGCCTGCAACTCGACCAACTTAGGGGTGAATTCCCAATTCACCCCACGTCCTCACTAATTTGTGGACGGTTATTTTAGGGTTTTTAGGTATTTTATGTTGGCTTATAAGCCTAAGCATAATTTTAGACTTCACTTTTAAAAATCAAAACTTCCCACCCAAGACAAACTTTCCCAAGACTCCATTGAAGCTTGAACTCAAGGTAGAACTAGGATTAAAGATTTTCAGTGGTTTCTTCACCAAATTTCATGGATTTTCTTGTAATTAGGTATTGTAGTTCATGCATGAAAAGGTTTTAATGGATGAATTATGATGTTTTCAGTGTTAATTGATGAAATTATGGTTAAAAACTCCATGGACTAATGATCATGCAAATTCTCTATTTTTTTTCTTATGAAGGGGTTTAATGTATTTGATAGATGTTGTTAGAGCTATGTACATACTATGTTGTATTGTTATTACCTACTGCCAATTATGCATAATTATGATGAATTGTTGCAGAATTATGTACGGGTGATCAACCCTTGGATGAAGGGTAAGTGATCTCAATTGTCTAGTCCTTATTGAATTGATCTTGATCGGTATGGTCCACTTATGGTTGCGGTGTTTACTTTATGTATATGAATTTTATATGTGAATTGTGATTATGGTCTTGAAGGCATGGAATGTGAAGTAAAGGGATGTTGTGAAGTTTATGCGTAGAGATTGCCTCTTGAAGATATGATGTGTGTCTTAAACATACTATGTCTAATTTAAGTATGATGTTAATGTGAAGTATGATGGTGTGTGAAGTATGATGAATGTAGTATGATCATGATTAGGAGTCTATGTTATAAATGATGGTGATTATGTAAAAAGGCTTGATCACATACACTCACACACACAATGAATGAATGAATGTAGCTAATGAGAACGTAATGAATGAGATCCTACCGAAATGGTTTTCTCAATAGAACTAAATGAATGAATGAGGGATTTGGGGTAGACACTGTTCATGAGTAGAGATGTAGTGTCTAATGACAACCTTATTATTCCTAAGAACTCTAATGAATGAAAAGGCGAGTTTTGGGGTGGACACTCTTCATCAATTTGGATGTAGTGTCTAGCAGAAACCTCATTATTCCTAAGAGCTTTCCGATACTCTTTGTGAGTTGAGATGTAGTATACTATAGTAACCCTTATAGAATTGTATTCTTCGTGAGTTGAGATGTAGTACTTAGTAGAATTTCTTAACCTATAGCTAATGAATGTAATGAATGTCTAAAACTCCGTGGGGACTTATGCTTTGCACCGAGAAGATTTGAAGAAGGGGTGGATGCTCTTCCTGAGTAGAGATGTTGTGTCCAATATACCTCTTGAGATGAGTGATCTTCGTGAGTTGAGATGTAGTACTTAGAACCAATCTCATTATCCATTAACTATACGCCCACATAGGACTAGCTATTAGAGATCTAAGTAAAGGCTAAAGAATGACCCTACCTCAGGCAAGTGGGGATCCCTCACCCGATAGGGGTTAAAACAAGGATTATATGTCAAGCTCTCATGATCTATATAGTTTGAAGGTATCCCCCACAAAATGAACGTAATGAACTAGGTCTTCCAAAGGGTTTAGTATTTAGTGTTGGTGGTGGAATGGGACGCCATCTATCCATTCCACAACTAGGCATTTGGAGGGATTCTTGGTGTGTCCTTCTAATGTTAATGAATGAATGGGTTACTATATGATGTTAAGGAAGTAAGTTGACTTTATATATATTGTTAATAAAGCATGTTGAATGCATGACTAATGTTAATGAACCATGTTGATTAAATTTCTAATGGTGACGAAGGCTATATACATGATTAGTGTGATGTGCCTAATCTAGGGTGATTCCTAATGTGTACTAAGTGGAACTAGTAGAATGGGATGCTACACTCACATTGCACTAGTGTAACTTGGGGGTTGTCATAGAGGGTGGTCTTTATTGCAAGACCATAAATGCATGAATGATTATTCTAAGTAATGAATGTTGACTTGTTAATATGAATTGAAGTATCCTTGTCTTTTGTAGTCTTAAGGATCATCTAGTTCTGTATTGAAGAAGGTGTATGGGTTGCCTCTTCATGTCTTACCTAGGTGAGTCTTAGGATAACTTTAGATGGAAGTTCTAAATGACTAATGACTGTTTTAATGTTAATGACTACGTGTTGATAATAATGCAAGTATTACATTTTATGATAATGTTGACTTCTATGATGTATTGTAGACTTGATTCATCAAGGCTTTCCGAAATAGCATGAAAGTATGTTTCAAAAAACAAATGTCCTCTTTAAACATGTTTTTGCATATTGCCATACTTCGTACAATGTTTGTACTAACTCCATACTCTTCTATATTTCAAAAGTATAGGTGGAAGTCAAGTGAAGACTCTTAGAAGGTGTAGCTTGGCAAGTCGATTTTCTCAAGATAGATATGTCCTCATATGTTCGAGGACATGATCTATGTTTCTTTTAGTTTCTTTCTTTTAATACATTTTATAAGACTTAGTATGTTTCTTTCAATGTAAAGGGTCGTGACCCAATGGTGTTAAGAGGTGTCTAAGTTGGCTTGTGATGATGAGACTTGTTCATTAGTTTTTATAAAAGACTTTCTTTTTAATTATTTTGTGAATTTTTTTAATTCTACACTACTTTACATACCTATGTAATGGATGATAGCTAAGAGGCTTGTACAAGACATTCGAGAGGTAAAGTACGCTGTGTAACTTCTAGGGGGTGTTCCTCAGTCGTTACAAAAACATAATAATTTAACATAAATCATACATAAGTTCATACCTCAACCATTAGTACTTCATGCTCAAGTGAACTACTTCACAAGACAACTCCAAGTATACATGTGCAATACCAAGATAACATTCCATAATACTACCTAAGCTAAGTACCTCTTTTTCGTCATTCTTGGTCATAGTCCACCTCATAGTCAAGACCTAGGTTTACATGTCATATTAACATAGTCTATATAAATGGTCAATTCTAAAGCTTCTCTATGCCATAAGGGTACTAGTCTTCTAAGTAACTCCAAGACAAACTTGTGCAATGCATTAAGGGCATACCATACTACCGTTCACACTAAGCGTAGCCTTGAATTCATCCTAGTCATACCTACCCTACTTTGGCCTCATCATTAACTTCACTCTCTTAACTAAGAAATCTCTCTCACCTTTAGTCAACTATAACTAGGAAAGGTAACTCTAGTCCAATCCTATCTCAATGACTTCTCTTTATGACCCTAAGTCATACTTTGTGCAATGCACTTATAGCATCCCATAATACTATTCATGCTAAGTTTTACTTTTAGGTTCTCTTACTCTTACTTCTTTGTTTGGAACTTAGTTCCTCTCTTTAACTTTAGAATCGTATAAGGTACTCTCTCTCAAGCACATATTATTTCATAATTAAGTTGAACCCCTAAAAGATTCTTCATAGAGTATGTCTAAGTTCCTTCTTCTCATGGACCCTATGAGACAATTCTTTAAGTATGTCTAATTCCATCTAAAGCCATGAAGACTATGATATACCACTTTTGGTATGTTTAAGTCCATCTATACTCATGAACACTGTGAGATACCACTTTTGGTATGTCTAAGTTCATCTACACTCATGAACACTATGAGTTACTTCATTATGTAAGTCTTAGTTCATTATTATTTAAACACTGTGAAATGTTTCTCAATCATGTCTTATGTCATAGGAAGTG
The DNA here is from genome assembly GCA_022817965.1 of Solanum lycopersicoides. Classification (NCBI taxonomy): domain Eukaryota; kingdom Viridiplantae; phylum Streptophyta; class Magnoliopsida; order Solanales; family Solanaceae; genus Solanum; species Solanum lycopersicoides. Next base: position 60,189 of record JAJJBR010003054.1, read on the forward strand.
AAGATATCTACTAGGAAACCTTGACTCCACTATGTGAAGGATCCCATCTCATCAGACCAAACTTTGGGAAAACCCACAGTCTACTACGTAAGAGTTCCCCCTTAAGCTTGGATAGTCCTCACATCTACTAGGTCTGGCTCTCCTTTATTCTTGGAGTCTGTACCCTATCTTGTAGGACACTCCTTCTCATTGACATATACACTTGTTGTAAAGCATATAGTCCAAGATTTACCTATTAATTCTTCCTTTAACACTTATCTATTATGGAAGTTTGTCCTTGACAACCTAGCTTGCTCAAGTGATTCTATCATTCATACATGCAAGCTTCCATAAGGCAGGTTAGGTGAGTATAGGCCTTTCACCATAATCCAACCTATTAGACTTATATCCCCTTTTAAACATTACTTTCAAAGCCTTAGCATGACTAGGTAATCACATTATATTCACCCTAAGTCCTTTCCATCGTGATCATAAACCCTACTCTAGAGTTTCCTTTCTTAATCACTTCTTTATACCTGCATTTCATGGTTATTTGATCACATCTCTCATTACCGGTGATTCATGTCTTACTCAATCATAAAGATTCAATTCTATCATGATAAGCCAAGATACTTCATATTCCATAAAATGTAGGTCAATTCATATTTAAATGATCCTAACTAGGATCAATCAACATTCAAGACAATTGAAATAAGAAGATGAATTTAGAACCTTCAGCCTTGCCTCTAATGAAAAAAAAAACACAATGATCACCTTCTTCAATCTAGACTAGGGTTCATCCAGGAGTTATCATGAAACATCATATAATCATCACATAAACATAATTCAAACATAATTGAATGCTATCCACAACTTTGGAATCACATTCAAATCTTAACCACAATGTAATCACAACCCTAGCTTGATTAGGGTATTTTGGATTCAAAGTTGATGGATATCTATTGGGACCTATATGGATGGAAGAATCCATGGATGAAGGATATTCACAAACCTTAAATCACAGCCTTAAACTAATCTTGAAACTTTCTTGAAACTCGACCTATTTGATGCCTCCTTCATTCCTTCTTCTTCAATGATGATCTTGAGAGAACTTTAGAGATGAGAGGGTTTAGTTTTGAAGAACGGATTCTAATTTTGGGGTTTATATGTTTTAAATAACTTAAAATACCATAAAATGGTTAAATAACCATCCATTGTTTAATCAGAATGTGTGGTTAATTTACCAGTTCACCATTTAAATGGCCGAACCAAGACATCAACTGCAGGTCTTGACCCACAAGCTCTACCTACGGACCATAGGTGGAGGCACGAGCCATCCTGCACGTCCGTGATTCCTTATTGAGGATCCTCAAAGTTCTGGGTAAGATCCCACGACTAAGTGTGGAGTCACCCACCCACCTACGGCCGTCACCCAATCAATGAGCCGTTGTCTGTGGTTGTTGGTGAAGGTGATTTGGCAGTTTCTTGGCCAATGATTGAGTGCTCCTCAAGGACCCTTAGAGTGGTCATTGGTGCATTGCACCCGTAATTTTTGAGCCTAAACATGAACATATATATACTAGAGTCTCCTCCAATCATTTTAGACTCCAAACAACACACCAAAACATGAACAACACACAGGAACACACTAGCACACAAAAGACTAGTTTGCGGACGTCATAGTTGTTTCTTGACTGTATACTTCTAAAATTACCAAACAAAGTTAATTGCATTAGATTAGGTCTAGAAACTTCATTTTAACCCTTTTTAAGTTGTTAGACCTCATGTAAGGCTCTAGCTTAGGTCATACAATTTCCAGGTCTTTCAATACTCCCCTCTTGGGAACATTCGTCCCCAAATGACACATTAAACCTTCATAAGGAAACACCACAACTCAAGACTAGCTTCCCATTGTGTATGAATTATTTCTAAAAGCACACACCCAACCAAGGAAACTCTAATTCCAAGTTAGACATACTCAATGCAACTCAAAATGCATGACAGAAACATATTACTCATTTCCAAGAGGGAACTAGCATCTCAAAGCTACAACATGCTAAACATAGACTCATTAGGTCTAAAAGGCACATTGACTCAATATGCTATAATAAGAGGCAACACAATTCAAATACATCAATTCTAGCAAAGCCTACACACCTTCATACATATCATAATAACAATGAAAACATCAAATCCATCATGCCATGTCATAAGACAGGAAATTTTGTATTTTTTCCTAAAATCATAACAGAAGCACATACCGGAAAGGGACATGAGTAGATAAGTCTTGATATTCTCTAGATTGTAGAGCATAAAACATATCATACTTTGAGGATCCATATCCCCACTACTAGCGGCAACTTGCTTTCCTTCTCTCCTTATAAACTTGTTGTAAGACCCCGAAAATGAACTAGTGCTTAGAGCCTCACATGTGTATAAAAAGGTTTAAAATATGTTCATTAAGTGTTTTATAGTATGTATACTTTATTTGAAGTCATTTGGAGGTCAAAAATCCGAGACGGTGTAAAGTTGGTTTTTAGACGTGTTAGTTTGTCCTTGTACGATTGCCTCGATTTATGTGACATTTCAAGTCCAAAAATAGTAGGGGTGACCCTACAATCTTAGTAGACATGTTAAGGTTCAAAACGCTTGGGTACGACTCCCCGAGGACCACCCTAAGGGACCCCAAGGAGGACCCAAACATTGGACAAGAAGGCTGCCCAAGGCAGCGTGCAGCAGCAAGAATGGAGGGCCACCCTCGCGTCGCGCGCCTGTCACTGAAGGTACCTATGCGAAGAGTGTCGAACATGCACCCTACTTCCTCATAAAATTATTTGGGGAAGATTAAGAGGCTGCCTCCGCGACGCGCAGCCACTTTCGAGATCCGGTTGTGTCGTTTTAATGTCAATTTTGACAGGTCTAAAAGTCCCAATAAGTATAGGGGTGTTTTAGTAACTTAGGGAGACGTTTATAAACTGTTTTATGACTTATTTAACCCTTTCCCAAGCCAAAACCCCAACACCCATTAAGAAATCAAAACCCTAAATGTCTTTTCTCTTCCAAATTCTCTAAAACCTCCATTAGAGTGAAAACTCAATTTCAAGATAGGGGCTGGCTTTTCATGGTTTCTTCTTCAATTTATCGTGGGATTCTCATGTAGAAAGATATGGTGATCCTTTATCCTTAGTTATACATTCATATAAGAATTCAATCAAGTATTATCAAATATGATCCATAGACCAAAATTCCCAATTTCAAATCTTGCCATGGGTTCTTTCTCAAATTTATTTCAAAAGCATGCTTATGATGAATTGATGTTTCTCTACTTATTTTAAAGTAAATTTCAATCCAATTTCATGATGAACCCATGTTCCCTTCAATTCTCAAATTAGCCTATATTATGGCCATTGTCATCTTAACTCTATGTTGGTTGAATTATGTTTCAATTATGTTGAATTGCCTAATACTATTGTTATTAAGTTAATTCAATATGAATTGTTGAATGAGTGATCAATTATGATCAAGGTTTAGGGATTGGGAAAATTGATCTATATTCCTTACTTTCTATAGACTAGATGAAGTGGTGTACATGATATGGCCTTAATTCTATGATGATTGAATCATGATATCGTTTATGCTATGTTATCCTTATCTACTTCCCTATAATTGTATTATTGATGGATTATGAGTATTGATCATTGATGATCAAAGAAAGGGAGATATTGTAAGGTCTCTCTATTCCTATACCTTTCTTATAGAATTGCTAATTGATGTAGCATTGTATGGCATTGTGTGATATGGTCCACTTATGGTGGCGGTGTTTACCTTATTTTCATTCGAAATGTGATGTGATCATGGCCCTGAAGGCAATTTTATCTTGAAAGTGTGGTTATGATGATCACACAATGTGAAGTATTATGCCTAGTCTTCAATGCTAGTTCATTATCTAGGTTATGTTGATGATGTTTCCTATACGTTTAAATGACTATATTAGGTCTAGGCATGGTCTACATGTTGATGTTTGAATACTCTTGTCTAGTATGATCCCTGCCTATGAACTTCTACATGAATGTGTGGTCTTAAGCATGATTAGGAGTCTTAGATTCAACTAATGATGATGTCTTGTCTCCTATGTTATTATGTGGTGTGTGATCTATACTTGAACGTGTATTGTGACCTTTGTAAGGTGGATTCCTCAATGTTAGGATTGTTGCCCTTATATGATCATGTTGACCAATGTACACACACTCACACCTCATGCACACTTACAAGTACTGTAGGATCATGGTGTCGAATGAAAGGATATTCTCATATGAACTAATGTCTACTTCTATGCATGTAAAGTATATGTCCAAGAAGTATGTATTGTAACCCTTAAAGTAGGATGATTTGATAGGTGTACTAGTATGTATGAGGGTATGGGACCTTGTACATGCATTGCACATGTGTGTCTTGATAGGATAGATCGTAGGTGGTTATCTATGTTTATGAATATGAATGTATGGTTAAGTGATGAACATGTCTTATATGCATGAATAAAGTGAGGTATGAATATGTGTGGTCTAA
>JAJJBR010003055.1:0-25884 GCA_022817965.1 Solanum lycopersicoides
AATGCTAAACCCTGAACAATTAAACCTAAAAAAACCTACGCCCTAACCCTAATCCTAACCCTAACCCTAACCCTAAACCCTAAATCCTAAATCCTACGTCCAAAAAAAACCTAAGTCCAAAATAAGAAAACCCAAACATTAAACAATAAACTATAGATTTTAAAATCTCAAATCCTAAACCACAATCATTAAAACCTAGAAAAAACCTAAATCCTAACCATAACCCTAACCCAACCCAAACCCTAACCTTAACCCTAACCCTAACCCTAAACCATTAACTTGAAACCCCAAGCCAAAAAATACCAAAACCCAAACATTAAACACTAAACCATAAATTTAAAAAACAAATCCTAAAACCCAAAACCTAAAACAAAAAAACCCCTAAACCCTAACCCTAATCCTATCACTAATACGAACCCTAATCCTAACCCTATCCTTAACCCTAATCCTAAACCCTATACCCTAAACTCAAATCCAAAAATACAAAAACCCTAACGTTAAACAGTGAACCCTAGATATTACAACTCAAATCCTTAACCCCAAACCCTAAAACCTAAACAACCAAAACCCTAACCCTAACACCAGTATTAACCCTAACCCTAACCCTACCATAAATCCTAAACCCCAAGCCCAAAATACAAAAACCTAAACAATAAACACTAAACCATTGATATTAAACCTCAAATTCTACACCCTAAACCCAATAATCTAAAAGAACCCAAAACCCTAACCCTAACCTTAACCCTAACCCTAACTCTAAATCATACACCCAAAACGCTAAGCCCAAAATATCAAAACCCAAACATCAAACATTGAACCATAGATTTTAAACCACAAATGCTAAACCCTGAACCAAAAAACCTAAAAAAAAAACTACAGCCTAACCCTAATCCAAACCCTAACCTAACCCTAACTTCTAAACCCTAAGTCCAAAAAAAACATAAGTTCAAATATGAACACCCAAACATTAAACAATAAACCATTGATTTAAAATCTCAAACTCTAAACCACAAACCCTAAACCTAAAAAAACTAAACCCTAACCCTTACCCTAACCCTAACCCTAACCCTAACCTTAATTCGAACCCTAAACCTAACCCTAAACCTAAACCATTAACCCAAAACCCCAAGCCCAAATTAGCAAAACCCAAACATTAAAGACTAAATCATTGATTTTAAACTAAAAATCCTAAAGCTCAAAACTTAAAACCAAAAAAAAAACTAAACCCTAACCCAATCCCTAACATGAACCCTAACCCTAACCATATCCTTAACCCTAACCCTAAGCCCTATACCCTAAACTCAAAGCCAAAAATACCAATACCCTAATGTTATACACTAAAACATGATATTACAACTCAAATCCTTTTCCCCAAACCCTAAAACCTAAATAACCCTTAACCCTAATGCTAAACCTAACCCTACCATAAATCCTAACTCCAAGCCCAAATACAAAACCCTAACATTAAACACTAAACCATATATGTTATAACTCAAATCTTTTGCCCTAAACCCTAAAACCAAAAAAATAACTTAAACCCTAACCCTAACCCTACCATAAACCCAAAACCCCAAGCCCAAAATACAAAAAAAAATAAAAAATAAACACTAAACCATGATATTAAACATCAAATTCTACACCCTAAACCCAAAAATCTTAAAGAACCCAAAACCATAACCCTATCCCTAAACCTAAACCTAACTCTAAACAATAAACCCAAAAACCAAAACCCAAACATTAAATACTAAATATATTTTAAACCTCAAATGCTAAACACTAAACAAAATTAAAAAAACTACACCCTACCCTAAAACCTAAGTCCAAAAAAAACGAGGTCCAAAATATGAAAACCCACACATTAAACACTATACCATAGATTTTAAACATCAAATCCTAAACCACAAACCCTAAAACCTTAAAAAAACCTAATCATAACCTTAACCCAAACCCTAACCCTAACCCTAACCTTAACCCTAACCCTAACCCTAACCCTAAACCATTAACCCAAAACCCAAGCCCAAAATACCAAAACCCAAACATTAAACACTAAACCATAGATTTTAAACCGAATTTCCTAAACCCAAAACCTAAAACCTAAAAAAAACACTAAAAACCTAACCCTAACCCTAACCCTAACCCTAAACCCTAAACCCTAAACCCAAAAAACCAAAATACCAAAACCCTAACATTGAACACTAAACCACATATATTACAAAACCAAATCCTAAACCCAAACCCTAAACGTAAAAAAAAACTAAGCCAAAACCCTAACCCTAACCCTAACATAACCCTAACCCTAACTCTAAACCATAAACCCAAATCCCTAAGCCCAAAATATAAAAACCCAAACATTAAATACTAAACCATATATTATAAACCTCAAATGCTAAACCCTGAACCTAAAAACCTAAAAAAAAAACTACACCCTAACCCTAATCCTCACCCTAACCCTAAACCCTAAGCCCTAAGTCCAAAAAAAGCATAAGTCCAAAATACGAAAAATCATACATTAAACACTAAACTGTAGATTTTAAATCTCAAATACTAAACCACAAACCCTAAAACCTAAAAAAACCTAAACCCTAACCCTTACCCTAACTCAAACCCTAACCCTATCCCTAAACCTAAACCATTAACCTGAAACCCCAAGCCCAAATTACCAAAAACCAAATATTAAACACTAAACCATTGATTTAAAACCAAAAATCCTAAACCCCAAAACCTAAAACCAAAAAAATTAAAAAATCCCAACCCTAAACCTATCCCTATCATTAACCCTAACCCTAACCCTATCCTTAACCCTAACCCTAAACCCTATACCCTAACCTCAAATACAAACATACCAAAACCCTAACATTAAACAGTAAACCATAGATATTACAACTCAAATCCTTTATCCCAAACCCTAAAACCTAAATAACAACCTCAACCCTAACCCTAACTCTAACCCTATCATAAATCCTGAACCCCAAGCCCAAAATACAAAAACCCTAACATTAAACACTAAACCATAGATGTTATAAGTCAAATCTTTAACCCCACACCCTAAAACCTAAAAAACAACCTAAACCCTAACCCAAACCCTAACATTAGCCCTAACCCTAACTCTTCCATAAACCCTAAACCCCAAGCCCAAAATACCAACACCCAAACAATAAACACTAAACTATTGATATTACCCCACAAATTCTACACCCTAAACCCAAAAATCTAAAAGAACCCAAAATCCTAACCCTAACTATAACCCTAACCTTAACCCTAACCCTAACTCTAAACCATAAACCCAAAACCCTAAGCCCAAAATTCCAAATCCCAAACATTAAATACTAAACAAAAGAGTTTAATCCTCAAATGCTAAACCCTGAACCATATTTAAAAGAACTACACCCTAACCCTAAACCAAGTCCAAAAAAAAAACCTAAGTCCAAAATACGAAAACCTACACATTAAACACTAAACCATAGATTTTAAACCTCAAATCCTAAACCACAAACCCTAAAACCTAAAAAAAAAACTAACCCTAACCCAAATCCAAACCCTAACCCTAACCTTAACCCTAACCCTAAACCATTAAACCAAAATCTCAAGCAAAAAAATACCAAACCAAACATCAAACACTAAACCAAAGATTTTAAACCAAAAATCCTAAACCCTAAAAACCTAAAACCTAAAAAAACAATAAATCCTAACCCTAACTCTATGACTAACACAAGCCTAACCCTATCCCTATCCTTAACCCTAATCCTAAACCCTAAACCCTAAACCAAAGCCCAAAATACCAAAACCCTAACATTGAACACTAAACCATAGATATTACAACTCAAATCCTTAACCCCAAACCCAAAAACCTACAAAATAACCTAAACCCTATCCCTAACCCTAACCCTACCATAAATCCTAAACCCCAAGCCGAAAATACAAATAACCAAACATTAAACACTAAAATATTGATATTAAACCTCAAATCCTAAACCCTAAACTCAAAAACCTAAGAAAAACCAAAATCTTAACCCTAACCCTAACCCTAAGCTTAACCCTAACCCTAACTCTAAACCATAAACTAGAAACCCTAAACATAAATACCAAAACTCAAACATTAAATACTAAACCATAGATTTTAAACCTCAAATGCTAAACCCTAAACCATAAAACCTAAAAAAACCTACACCCCAACCCAAATCCTAACCCTAACCCTAACTCTAACCTATACCCAAACCCTAAACCCTAATTCCATAAAAAAAAAACTAAGTCCAAAATCTGAAAACCCAAACATTAAACACTAAACCATAGATATTAAAACTCAAATCCTTAACCCAAAACCCTAAAACCTAAAAAACAACCTAAAAACCTAACCCTAACCCTAACATTAACCCTAACCCTAACCCTACCATAAATCCTAAACCCCAAACCCAAAATACCAAAATCCAAACATTAAACACTAAATCATTGATATTAAGCCTAAAATCCTAAACGCTAAACCCAAAACCCTAAGAAAACACAAAAGCCTAACTCTAACCCTAACCCTAACCTTAACCCTAACCCTAACTCTAAACCATAAACCCAAAACCCTAAGCCCAAAATACCAAAACCCAAACATTAAATACTAAACCATAAATTTTAAACCTCAAATGCTAAACCCTAAACCATAAAACCTAAAAAAAACTACACCTTAATCCTAATGCTAACCCTAACCCTAACCCTATATCTTAAACCCTAAACCCTAAGTCCAAAATACCAAAACTCAGACATTAACTACTAAACCATAGATTTTGAACCTCAAATGCTTAAACCGAACCGTAAAACCTAAAAAAAACTACACCCTAACCATAATACTAACCCTAACCCTAACCATAAACCCTAAGTGCTAATTAAAAACGAATCATTAAAAACTAAACCATAGATTTTAAACCTTAAATCCTAAACCGCAAACCCTAAAACGTAAAAAAAAACTTAATCCCTAACTCTAACCCTAATCCAAACCCTAACCCGTACCCTAACCTTAAAGCTAACCGAAAACCCTAAACCATAAACCATTGATATTGAACCTCAAATCGTAAACCCTAAAACAAAAACCTAACAAAAAACAAAACCTAAACCTAACCTTAACCCTAAGCCTAACTCTAAATCATAAACCTGAAACCCTAAGACCAAAATATCAAAACCCAAACATTAAATACTAAACCATAGATTTTAAACCTTAAATGCTAAACCTGAACATTAAACCTAAAAAAACCTACACCCTAACCCTAATCCTAACCCTAACCCTAACCCTGAACCCTAAATCCTAAATCCTACGTCCAAAAACCTAAGTCCAAAATAAGAAAACCCAAACATTAAACAATAAACTATAGATTTTAAATCTCAAATCCTAAACCACAATCATTAAAACCTAGAAAAAACCTAAATCCTAACCATAACCCTAACCCAAACCCAAACCCTAACCTTAACCCTAACCCTAACCCTAAACCATTAACTTGAAACCCCAAGCCAAAAAATACCAAAACCCAAACATTAAACACTAAACCATAAATTTAAAAAACAAATCCTAAAACCCAAAACCTAAAACAAAAAAACCCCTAAACCCTAACCCTAATCCTATCACTAATACGAACCCTAATCCTAACCCTATCCTTAACACTAATCCTAAACCCTATACCCTAAACTCAAATCCAAAAATACAAAAACCCTAACGTTAAACAGTGAACCCTAGATATTAAAACTCAAATCCTTAACCCCAAACCCTCAAACCTAAAACAACCAAAACCCTAACCCTAACACCAGTATTAACCCTAACCCTAACCCTACCATAAATCCTAAAACCCAAGCCCAAAATACAAAAACCTAAACAATAAACACTAAACCATTGATATTAAACCTCAAATTCTACACCCTAAACCCAATAATCTAAAAGAACCCAAAACCCTAACCTAACCTTAACCCTAACCCTAACTCTAAATCATACACCCAAAACGCTAAGCCCAAAATATCAAAACCCAAACATCAAACATTGAACCATAGATTTTAAACCACAAATGCTAAACCCTGAACCAAAAACCTAAAAAAAACCTACAGCCTAACCCTAATCCAAACCCTAACCTAACCCTAAATTCTAAACCCTAAGTCCAAAAAAAACATAAGTTCAAAATATGAACACCCAAACATTAAACAATAAACCATTGATTTAAAATCTCAAACTCTAAACCACAAACCCTAAAACCTAAAAAAAACTAAACCCTAACCCTTACCCTAACCCTAACCCTAACCCTAACCTTAATCCTAACCCTAAACCTAAGCCTAAACCTAAACCATTAACCCAAAACCCCAAGCCCAAATTAGCAAAACCCAAACATTAAACACTAAATCATTGATTTTAAACTAAAAATCCTAAAGCCCAAAACCTAAAACCAAAAAAAATAAAATAAACCCTAACCCTAACCCTAACCCAATCCCTAACATGAACCCTAACCCTAACCATATCCTTAACCCTAACCCTAAGCCCTATACCCTAAACTCAAAGCCAAAAATACCAATACCCTAATGTTATACACTAAAACATGGATATTACAACTCAAATCCTTTTCCCCAAACCCTAAAACCTAAATAACCCTTAACCCTAATGCTAAACCTAACCCTACCATAAATCCTAAACTCCAAGCCCAAAATACCAAAACCCTAACATTAAACACTAAACCATATATGTTATAACTCAAATCTTTTACCCTAAACCCTAAAACCAAAAAAATAACTTAAACCCTAACCCTAACCCTACCATAAACCCTAAACCCCAAGCCCAAAATACAAAAAAAACAAACAATAAACACTAAACCATTGATATTAAACATCAAATTCTACACCCTAAACCCAAAAATCTTAAAGAACCCAAAACCATAACCCTATCCCTAAACCTAAACATAACTCTAAACAATAAACCCAAAAACCTAAACCCAAAATACCAAAACCCTAGTTATGGAGTTTAGTTACCCATGGTCATAATCACACAATTCATATTTTTAATGTAAGAATTCATGCACTTACTTTAATGAGAACGAATAAATTCCAGAAATTCACTTGATTAATCCCCAAAAACACCAACAATCGATTTCGGATAAAGTATATCAGTTACCAAAACCAATATTTCAACACTAAAACAAGAGTACTGAAAAATATCCAAGAGTCTAACCCCAAAAATGAGGTTTTTCGAACTATTTATAATAAAACAAAACCTAACAAAAGAAGGAATCTAATTAATGAAAATCTGTCCCAAACGCGTCTGAGTCGACGGCCCACGTGACGGACCGTCGTGGGCATGACGGACTATCGTGGCCTCCGTCGTCCCATACTTGACAAAATCTTCTGTTGCTTTCTTCATCACTTCTCTGTTATCCTCGACGGACAGGTCTGACGGACCGTTGCAAGCACGACGGTCCGTCGAGGGTGTCCGTTTCACAACACTTAGAAACTTCCTAGAATTGGATATTGGGACTACTCTCTGACAACCACAACGAACAAGCAGGACGGACCGTCGTGACTATGACGGTCCGTCATGAACTTCCGTAGTCCCACACTTAGTCAGACTTCCCCATCTTCCTTCAGCAGCTACTCTTCTCACTACGATGCCACATACTGAACATCACAGTCACGACGGACCATCGTGGGCTCAATAGGTTGTCATTTCTACACTTTTTTGCTCAAAACCTCCGCGTTATCATTTGGACAGATTTCCTGAAAATAAAGAGAAACCTACATCAAAAATCAATACAAAAAGGGTTTAGATACCCACTAAACTTAAGGAAAAAACATTAAAAGTACCGTGAAACCACGGTACATAAAAAACCTTAGTCCAAAATACAAAAACCATAGATTTTAAACCTCAAATCCTAAACCACAAATCGTAAAAACTAAAAAAAAAAAAACCTAACCCTAACCCAAACCCAAACCCTAACCCTAACCCTAAACCATTAACCCAAAATCCCAAGCCCAAAATACCAAAACCCAAACATCAAACACTAAACTATAGATTTTAAACCGAAAATCCTAAACCCTAAAATCCTAAAACCTAAGATAAAACACTAAACTCTAACCCTAACCATATCCCTAACACGAACCCTAACTATAACCCTATCCTTAACCCTAACCCTAAACCTAAAACCTAAGATAAAACACTAAACTCTAACCCTAACCATATCCCTAACACGAACCCTAACTATAACGCTATCCTTAACCCTAACCCTAAACCTAAACCCTAAATCCAAAGCCCAAAATACCAAAACCCTAACATTCAACACTAAACCATAGATATTAAAACTCAAATCCTTAACCAAAACCCTAAAGCCTAAAAACAACCTAAACCCTAACCCTAACCCTAACATTAACCCTAACCCTAACCCTACCATAAATCCTAAACCCCAAACACAAAATACCAAAATCCAAACATTAAACACTAAATCAATGATATTAAGCCTAAAATCCTAAATGCTAAACCCAAAACCCTAAGAAAACACAAAAGCCTAACTCTAACCGTAACCCTAACCTTAACCCTAACCCTAACTCTAAACCATAAACCCAAAACCCTAAGCCCAAAATACCAAAACCCAAACATTAAATACTAAACCATAAATTTTAAACCTCAAATGCTAAACCCTAAACCATAAAACCTAAAAAAAACTACACCTTAATCCTAATGCTAACCCTAACCCTAACCCTATATCTTAAACCCTAAACTCTAAGTCCAAAATACCAAAACTCAGACATTAACTACTAAACCATAGATTTTGAACCTCAAATGCTTAAACCGAACCGTAAAACCTAAAAAAAAACTACACCCTAACCATAATACTAACCCTAACCCTAACCCTAAACCTAAGTGCAAATTAAAAACGAAACATTAAAAACTAAACCATAGATTTTAAACCTTAAATCCTAAACCGCAAACCCTAAAACGTAAAAAAAAACTTAATCCCTAACTCTAACCCTAATCCAAACCCTAACCCGTACCCTAACCTTAAAGCTAATCGAAAACCCTAAACCATAAACCATTGATATTGAACCTCAAATCCTAAACCCTAAAACAAAAACCTAAAAAAAAAAAAAAATAAACCTAACCTTAACCCTAAGCCTAACTCTAAATCATAAACCTGAAACCCTAAGACTAAAATATCAAAACCCAAACATTAAATACGAAACCATAGATTTTAAACCTTAAATGCTAAACCATGAACCATTAAACCTAAAAAAACCTACGCCCTAACCCTAATCCTAACCCTAACCCTAACCCTAAACCCTAAATCCTAAATCCTAAGTCCAAAAAAAACCTAAGTCCAAAATAAGAAAACCCAAACATTAAACAATAAACTATAGGTTTTAAATCTCAAATCCTAAACCACAATCATTAAAACCTAGAAAAAACCTAAATCCTAACCATAACCCTAACCCAAAACCAAACCCTAACCTTAACCCTAACCCTAACCCTAAACCATTAACTTGAAACCCCAAGCCAAAAAATACCAAAACCCAAACATTAAACACTAAACCATAAATTTAAAAACAAATCCTAAAACCCAAACCTAAAACAAAAAACCCCTAAACCCTAACCCTAATCCTATCACTAATACGAACCCTAATCCTAACCCTATCCTTAACCCTAGTCCTAAACCCTATACCCTAAACTCAAATCCAAAAATACAAAAACCCTAACGTTAAACAGTGAACCCTAGATATTACAACTCAAATCCTTAACCCCAAACCCTAAAACCTAAAACAACCCTAACCCTAACCCTAACACCAGTATTAACCCTAACCCTAACCCTACCATAAATCCTAAACCCAAGCCCAAAATACAAAAACCTAAACAATAAACACTAAACCATTGATATTAAACCTCAAATTCTACACCCTAAACCCAATAATCTAAAAGAACCAAAACCCTAACCCTAACCTTAACCCTAACCCTAACTCTAAATCATACACCCAAAACGCTAAGCCCAAAATATCAAAACCCAAACATCAAACATTGAACCATAGATTTTAAACCACAAATGCTAAACCCTGAACCAAAAAACCTAAAAAAACCTACAGCCTAACCCTAATCCAAACCCTAACCTAACCCTAAATTCTAAACCCTAAGTCCAAAAAAACATAAGTTCAAAATATGAACACCCAAACATTAAACAATAAACCATTGATTTAAAATCTCAAACTCTAAACCACAAACCCTAAAACCTAAAAAAAACTAAACCCTAACCCTTACCCTAACCCTAACCCTAACCCTAACCTTAATCCTAACCCTAACCCTAACCTAAACTATTAACCCAAAACCCCAAGCCCAAATTAGCAAAACCCAAACATTAAACACTAAATCATTGATTTTAAACTAAAAATCCTAAAGCCCAAAACCTAAAACCAAAAAACCAAAAACTAAACCCTAACCCTAACCCTAACCCAATCCCTAACATGAACCCTAACCCTAACCATATCCTTAACCCTAACCCTAAGCCCTATACCCTAAACTCAAAGCCAAAAATACCAATACCCTAATGTTATACACTAAAACATGGATATTACAACTCAAATCCTTTTCCCCAAACCTAAAACCTAAATAACCCTTAACCCTAATGCTAAACCTACCCTACCATAAATCCTAAACTCCAAGCCCAAAATACCAAAACCCTAACATTAAACACTAAACCATATATGTTATAACTCAAATCTTTTACCCTAAACCCTAAAACCAAAAAAATAACTTAAGCCCTAACCCTAACCCTACCATAAACCCTAAACCCCAAGCCCAAAATACAAAAAAAAAAAAAAATACACACTAAACCATTGATATTAAACATCAAATTCTACACCCTAAACCCAAAAATCTTAAAGAACCCAAAACCATAACCCTATCCCTAAACCTAAACCTAACTCTAAACAATAAACCCAAAAACCTAAACCCAAAATACCAAAACCCTAGTTATGGAGTTTAGTTACCCATGGTCATAATCACACAATTCATATTTTTAATGTAAGAATTCATGCACTTACTTTAATGAGAACGAATAAATTCCAGAAATTCACTTGATTAATCCCCAAAAACACCAACAATCGATTTCGGATAAAGTATATAAATTACCAAAACCAATATTTCAACACTAAAACAAGAGTACTGAAAAATATCCAAGAGTCTAACCCCAAAAACGAGGTTTTTCGAACTATTTATAATAAAAAAAACTAATAAAAGAAGGAATCTAATTAATGAAAATCTGTCCAAAACGCGTCTGAGTCGACGGCCCACGTGACGGACCATCGTGGGCATGACGGACCATCGTGGCCTCCGTCGTCCCATACTTGACAAAATCTTCTGCTGCTTTCTTCATCACTTCTCTGTTACCCTCGACGGACAGGTCTGACGGACCGTTGCAAGCACGACGGTCCGTCGAGGGTGTCCGTTTCACAACACTTAGAAACTTCTTGGAATTGGATATTGGGACTACTCTCTGACAACCACAACGAACAAGCAGGACGGACCGTCGTGACTATGACGGTCCGTCATGAACTTCCGTAGTCCCACACTTAGTTAGACTTCCCCATCTTCGTTCAGCAGCTACTGTTCTCACTACGATGCCACATACTGACCATCACAGTCACGACGGACCGTCGTGGGCTCAATAGGTTGTCATTTCTACACTTTTTTGCCCAAAACCTCCGCGTTATCATTTGGACAGATTTCCTGCAAATAAAGAGAAACCTACATCAAAAATCAATACAAAAAGGGTTTGGATACCCACTAAACTTAAGGAAAAAGCATTAAAAGTACCGTGAAACCACGGTACATCAAAAACCTTAGTCCAAAATACAAAATACATAGATTTTAAACCTCAAATCCTAAACCACAAATCGTAAAAACTAAAAAAAAAAAAAAACTAACCCTAACCCAAACCCAAACCCTAACCCTAACCCTAAACCATTAACCCAAAATCCCAAGCCCAAATTACCAAAACCAAAACATCAAAGACTAAACTATAGATTTTAAACCGAAAATCCTAAACCCTAAAATCCTAAAACCTAAGATAAAAGACTAAACTCTAACCCTAACCATATCCCTAACACTAACCCTAACTATAAACCTATCCTTAACCCTAACCCTAAACCCTAAACCATAAATCCAAAGCCCAAAATACCAAAACCCTAACATTCAACACTAAACCATAGATATTAAAACTCAAATCCTTAACCCAAAACCGTAAAACCTAAAAAACAACCTAAACCCTAACCCTAACCCTAACATTAACCCTAACCCTAACCCTACCATAAATCCTAAACACCAAACCCAAAATACCAAAATCCAAACATTAAACACTAAATCATTGATATTAAGCCTAAAATCCTAAACGCTAAACCCAAAACCCTAAGAAAACACAAAAGCCTAACTCTAACCCTAACCCTAACCTTAACCCTAACCCTAACTCTAAACCATAAACCCAAAACCCTAAGCCCAAAATACCAAAACCCAAACATTAAATACTAAACCATAAATTTTAAACCTCAAATGCTAAACCCTAAACCATAAAACCTAAAAGAAACTACACCTTAATCCTAATGCTAACCCTAACCCTAACCCTATATCTTAAACCCTAAACCCTAAGTCCAAAATACCAAAACTCAGACATTAACTACTAAACCATAGATTTTGAACCTAAAATGCTTAAACCGAACCGTAAAACCTAAAATAAACCTACACCCTAACCATAATAGTAACCCTAACCCTAACCCTAAACCCTAAGTGCAAATTAAAAACGAAACATTAAAAACTAAACCATAGATTTTAAACCTTAAATCCTAAACCGCAAACCCTAAAACGTAAAAAAAAACTTAATCCCTAACTCTAACCCTAATCCAAACCCTAACCCGTACCCTAACCTTAAAGCTAACCAAAAACCCTAAACCCTAAACCATTGATATTGAACCTCAAATCCTAAACCCTAAAAAAAAAACCTAAAAATAAAAAATAAAAAAAATAACCTTAACCCTAAGCCTAACTCTAAATCATAAACCTGAAACCCTAAGACCAAAATATCAAAACCCAAACATTAAATACTAAACCATAGATTTTAAACCTTAAATGCTAAACCCTGAACCATTAAACCTAAAAAACCCTACACCCTAACCCTAAACCCTAAATCCTAAATCCTACGTCCAAAAAAAACCTAAGTCCAAAATAAGAAAACCCAAACATTAAACAATAAACTATAGATTTTAAATCTCAAATCCTAAACCACAATCATTAAAACCTAGAAAAAACCCAAATCCTAACCCTAACCCTAACCCAAACCCAAACCCTAACCTTAACCCTAACCCTAACCCTAAACCATTAACTTGAAACCCCAAGCCAAAAAATACCAAAACCCAAACATTAAACACTAAACCATAAATTTAAAAACAAATCCTAAAACCCAAAACCTAAAACAAAAAAACCCTAAACCCTAACCCTAATCCTATCACTAATACGAACCCTAATCCTAACCCTATCCTTAACCCTAATCCTAAACCCTATACCCTAAACTCAAATCCAAAAATACAAAAAACCTAACGTTAAACAGTGAACCCTAGATATTACAACTCAAATCCTTAACCCCAAACCCTAAAACCTAAAACAACCATAACCCTAACCCTAACACCAGTATTAACCCTAAACAATAAACACTAAACCATTGATATTAAACCTCAAATTCTACACCCTAAACCCTATAATCTAAAAGAACCCAAAACCCTAACCCTAACCTTAACCCTAACCCTAACTCTAAATCATACACCCAAAACGCTAAGCCCAAAATATCAAAACCCAAACATCAAACACAGAACCATAGATTTTAAACCACAAATGCTAAACCCTGAACCAAAAAACCAAAAAAAAACCGACAGCCTAACCCTATTCCAAACCCTAACCCTAACCCTAAATTCTAAACCCTAAGTCCAAAAAAAACATAAGTTCAAAATATGAACACCCAAACATTAAACAATAAACCATTGATTTAAAATCTCAAACTCTAAACCACAAACCCTAAAACCTAAAAAAAACTAAACCCTAACCCTAACCTTAACCCTAAACCTAAACCTAACCCTAAACCTAAACCATTAACCTAAAACCCCAAGCCCAAATTAGCAAAACCCAAACATTAAACACTAAATCATTGATTTTAAACTAAAAATCCTAAAGCCCAAAACCTAAAACCAAAAAAAAAAACTAAACCCTAACCCTAACCCTAACCCAATCCCTAACATGAACCCTAACCCTAACCATATCCTTAACCCTAACCCTAAGCCCTATACCCTAAACTCAAAGCCAAAATACCAATACCCTAATGTTATACACTAAAACATGGATATTACAACTCAAATCCTTTTCCCCAAATCCTAAAATCTAAATAACCCTTAACCCTAATGCTAAACCAAACCTACCATAAATCCTAAACTCCAAGCCTAAAATACCAAAACCCTAACATTAAACACTAAACCATATATGTTATAACTCAAATCTTTTACCCTAAACCCTAAAACCAAAAAAATAACTTAAACCCTAACCCTAACCCTACCATAAACCCTAAACCCCAAGACCAAAATACAAAAAAAAAAACAATAAACACTAAACCATTGATATTAAACATCAAATTCTACACCCTAAACCAAAAAATCTAAAAGAACCCAAAACCCTAACCCTATCCCTAAACCTAAACCTAACTCTAAACAATAAACCCAAAAACCTAAACCCAAAATACCAAAACCCAAACATTAAATACTAAATATATTTTAAACCTCAAATGCTAAACACAAAACAATATTAAAAAAAAACTACATCCTAACCCTAAACCCTAAGTCCAAAAAAAACCTAAGTCCAAAATATGAAAACCCACACATTAAACACTATACCATAGATTTTAAACATCAAATCCTAAACCACAAACCCTAAAACCTTAAAAAAAACTAAATCATAACCTTAACCCAAACCCTAACCCTAACCCTAACCTTAACCCTAACCCTAACCTAACCCTAAACCATTAACCCAAAACCCCAAGCCCAAAATACCAAAACCCAAACATTAAACACTAAACCATAGATTTTAAACCGAATTTCCTAAACCCCAAAACCTAAAACCTAAAAAAAACACTAAACCCTAACCCTAACACTAACCCTAACCCTAACCCTAACCCTAAACCCTAAACCCTAAACCCAAAAACCAAAATACCAAAACCCTAACACTGAACACTAAACCACATATATTACAACTCAAATCCTTAACCCCAAACCCTAAAACCTAAAAAAAAAAACTAAGCCAAAACCCTAACCCTAACCCTAACATTAACCCTAACCCTAACTCTAAACCATAAACCCAAATCCCTAAGCCCAAAATATAAAACCCAAACATTAAATACTAAACCATATATTTTAAACCTCAAATGCTAAACCCTGAACCTAAAACCTAAAAAAAACTACACCCTAACCCTAATCCTAACCCTAACCCTAAACCCTAAACCCTAAGTCCAAAAAAAGCATAAGTCCAAAATACGAAAAATCATACGTTAAACACTAAACTGTAGATTTTAAATCTCAAATACTAAACCACAAACCCTAAAACCTAAAAAAACCTAAACCCTAACCCTTACCCTAACTCAAACCCTAACCCTAACCTTAACCCTAGCCCTAAACCTAAACCATTAACCTGAAACCCCAAGCCCAAAGTACCAAAAACCAAATATTAAACACTAAACCATTGATTTAAAACCAAAATCCTAAACCCCAAAACCTAAAACAAAAAAAATAAAAAATCCCAACCCTAACCCTATCCCTATCATTAACCCTAACCCTAACCCTATCATTAACCCTAACCCTAAACCCTATACCTTAACCTCAAATCCAAACATACCAAAACCCTAACATTAAACAGTAAACCATAGATATTACAACTCAAATCCTTTATCCCAAACCCTAAAACCTAAATAACAACCTCTACCCTAACCCTAACCCTAACCCTATCATAAATCCTAAACCCCAAGCCCAAAATACAAAAACCCTAACATTAAACACTAAACCATAGATGTTATAAGTCAAATCTTTAACCCCACACCCTAAAACCTAAAAACAACCTAAACCCTAACCCAAACCCTAGCATTAACCCTAACCCTAACCCTTCCATAAACCCTAAACCCCAAGCCCAAAATACCAACACCCAAACAATAAACACTAAACTATTGATATTACCCCACAAATTCTACACCATAAACCCAAAAATCTAAAAGAACCCAAATCCTAACCCTAACTATAACCCTAACCTTAACCCTCACCCTAACTCTAAACCATAAACCCAAAACCCTAAGCCCAAAATTCCAAATCCCAAACATTAAATACTAAACAAAAGAGTTTAATCCTCAAATGCTAAACCCTGAACCATATTTAAAAGAACTACACCCTAACCCTAAACCCAAAGTCCAAAAAAAAACCTAAGTCCAAAATACGAAAACCTACACATTAAACACTAAACCATAGATTTTAAACCTCAAATCCTAAACCACAAACCCTAAAACCTAAAAAAAAATAATAAACCCTAACCGAAATCCAAACCCTAACCTAACCTTAACCCTAACCTTAACCCTAAACCATTAAACCAAAATCTCAAGCCAAAAATACCAAACCCAAACATCAAACACTAAACCATAGATTTTAAACCAAAAATATTAAACCCTAAAAACCTAAAACCTAAAAAAACACTAAATCCTAACCCTAACTCTATGACTAACAGAAAGCCTAACCCTATCCCTATCCTTAACCCTAATCCTAAACCCTAAACCCTAAACCCAAAGCCCAAAATACCAAAACCCTAACATTGAACACTAAACCATAGATATTACAACTCAAATCCTTAACCCCAAACCCAAAAACCTACAAAATAACCTAAACCCTATCCCTAACCCTAACCCTACCATAAATCCTAAACCCCAAGCCGAAAATACAAAAAACCAAACATTAAACACTAAACTATTGATATTAAACCTCAAATCCTAAACCATAAACTCAAAAACCTAAGAAAAACCAAAATCTTAACCCTAACCCTAACCCTAAGCTTAACCCTAACCCTAACTCTAAACCATAAACTATAAACCCTAAACTTACATACCAAAACTCAAACATTAAATACTAAACCATAGATTTTAAACCTCAAATGCTAAACCCTAAACCATAAAACCTAAAAAAACTACACCCCAACCAAAATCCTAACCCTAACCCTAACTCTAACCCTATACCCAAAACCCTACACCCTAATTCCATAAAAAAAACTAAGTCCGAAATATGAAAACCCAAACATTAAACACTAAACCATAGATTTTATATCTCACATCCTAAACAACAAACCCTAATACCTAAAAATAAACCAAAAGCCTAACCCTAACCCTATCCTTAACCCTAACCCTAACCATAAACCATTAACCTCAAACCCCAAGCCCAAAATACCAAAACCCAAACATTAACACTAAACCATAGATTTTAAACAAAAAATCCTAAACCCCAAAACCTAAAACCTAAGAAAAACCCAAAACCCTAACCCTAACCCTATCCCTAACACGAACCCAAACCTTAGCCCTAACCCTAACCCTAAACCATTAACTCGAAACCCCAAGCCCAAAATAAAAATAAAAAACATTAAACACTATACGATAGTTTTTAAACCAAAAATCTTAAACCCCAAAATCAAAAAAAACAACAACTTAACCCTAACCCTTTAATTCCAAGAAAAAAACCCCAAGTTCAAAATACAAAAACCTAAACATTAAACACTAAAGCATATATTTAAAATACAAAATCCTAAACCACAAACCCTAAAACCTAAAAAAAATCTAAACCCAAACCCTAACCCTAACCTTAACCATAACCCTAACCCTAAACGATTAACCCAAAACCCCAAGCCCAAAATACCAAAACCCAAACATTTAACACTAAACCATATATTTTAAACCAAAAATCCTAAACCCCAAAACTTAAAACTAAAAAAAACAAAACAAAACCCTAAGCCTAACCCTATCCCTAACACGAACATAACCCTAACCCTATCCTTAACCCTAACCCTAAACCCTATACCCTAAACTCAAAGACAAAATGTAACATTCCAGAAAATTACATGTCTAGTGAAGAGCCCAATATGTCTTTAAGAATGCGTATTGGGGATACATAGGCATTCCAATGCTCAATATTGAGAAATATTTGGCATAGTATAGAAAATTGGCTAAGGTGTATTAGCCAATTTCTATATAATACCCAAATAAGCAAAATATGGGGCATAGTAGAAAATATTGGCTTAAAGGGTGTTAGCCAAATTTTCTAAGTATTAGTGAGCTTGTTTAAGAAATGTACCTGCAATGAAGACCCTAGGCTAAAATGCAATAGCTTCATTACACACATTAGGTACGATGCATCCATGTGTCAAGCCTAGGCACCATAGCACATGACCAATTAAAATGGGCATGTAAATTAAGCAGTGCCCAAGGACATGGTGAGGGTCCTTGGGACAATAAGTAAACATTCCCAAATGAGCAATAAATAATAGTTGGTTAGGAAAGTACAAACAACCCATGTTCAATCCCATGTGCAAGCACATGTGGAGAAACGGCCAAGAGGGGACCACCCTAACCGAATTTGGTTAGGGTAGTTAGGGGGCAGGCATGCACATGGGTTCACCCATATGGGGCCTAGATCTCTAACTAATTCGAGACTCTAACCTACTGACCTAACTAACCTAGGACAAACAAAAATAAATTATCTAGTACACCTGACAACCTAAGACTTAATTGGGTGACACTAACCTAGTAACTAGTTAAAGGGACAACCTAGTACTTAACCTAGGATGGTCCAAAAGGTCTAGTTAAGGTTCCAATGACTTAGGGCTACTTTAGTAATTACCCTAGGTCCCTTAATTAATTTAATTAGCCATTTAATTAATTACTTTAAAGGGTCAAAACGAAATTCTTGGGAATTTTTTTCCAGATTTGACTAAGTGTTTTGTTTTCCTAGTTCTAGTCAATCTAGGAGGGGATTTTTAGTAATTAATTAATTAATTTATTTAATTAACTTATTAAGCCTTAGTTGAATGAGTCAAGATAAGTTCCTAAACCTTAAACGCATGATCAAACACTCAGAGAACACAACACTAAAGCGAACGAAAGAAAACGACAGAAACTTCATAGACGTTCTAGGCGATTTCAAGGATTATTGAAGGTTTCGTGCAAGGTGATCTTCGTAGATTAAATTCTACATAAGGTATGGGTTTCTCTCCTGGAAGTCTTTCTCCAAGAGTATTTTCCTTCGAACGATTCACAAGATCTTGAAAACTAGGGTTGTTCCCGTCGTTCTCGTCGAACTTCCCTTCCCTAGTATCCTTTTATG
This sequence comes from Solanum lycopersicoides, assembly GCA_022817965.1. Classification (NCBI taxonomy): domain Eukaryota; kingdom Viridiplantae; phylum Streptophyta; class Magnoliopsida; order Solanales; family Solanaceae; genus Solanum; species Solanum lycopersicoides. The sequence goes on from JAJJBR010003055.1 coordinate 19,414, forward strand.
ATTCAATGTTGAATAGGTTAGAGATCATGTTGTTGGTATGTGGTGCTGGCTGATCTTAACATGTATTGTTCTTTAATGATGAATGTCGCATGAACCTATCAACTTAAAATCGTATGAAGCTAATGCTTACAACGTTAATTAAGAACCGATCATATGTTAGTTACGTCCGTAAATGTCAAGTGTTGATGTGTGTGTGTCCGAATGTTGACTTGCTGTTTTGTAACGTTATGAAGATGCTAAATTCATCAAATGTTAATATGATGCTGTCCAATATGTCTTAAAAACGTTACCCTAAAGTCATGAACTAAGATTGGTTAAGAGAATGATACTATGTTAAGATGTGTCCGAAAATGTTATGTATGAAGATGATTATGGTTTGTTGTCCATACCTACTGTTAATGTGACTTGTTTATGATGTTGTGTTCGTTAAATGATCATATTATGCTGTCCAACATGTTGAAAAACGTTATGCCTAAAGTTCTGTTATAAGGTTGGCTAAAAATATCTCCATGAAATCTTAATTTGAGTGAATGTTTGGCTTATGCCAATAAAATGGCTACCAAAATCCTTGTTCAAAATTTAAATGGGAATTGGGTATAATGTTATCTCTAAATAAGTAAAAGATTGGCAAATGAATAATGTATCCCAAATTGAGTATGATCGAATGAAACTTTGGCTCATGCCAATATAGAAGGTTATGAAGTCTATAGCCAATTGCTTATGCAAATATTTATCTTTTGCCAATCTTAAGCCAAAAGATTGAAAGGATAACTCAAGTACTTCTAAAGTAATTCAATGAATGTAAATGGCTATAAATTTATGTTTTAAATGACTAAAAAGATTGGATAATGGTTCATATATATTAATTAAAATATGAACATACGTAAAATTGGCCTATGCCAACAAAAATGATTATGTAGTTTAATATACAAGTGTTTAGGCCAAAACTAAGCATATGCCAATCTTGTGTAGTTAGAGTATCAAATAATATTATAAGCACTTCTAAAGTAATTCAATGAATCCATAACCAAGGGCATGTCATTCATTGGGACAACTCCCAACATGCTCTATAAGAATGAACTATGAACATATATAACTCATTGAAAGAAGTGCTCATCGTCCATAAACGATGAAATGAAGCTACTACACTAAAGTAAGGAAGTAACGTGAGTTATAACATAATTAAAGGGGTCTAAATTAAGTAAGACACCAGAATTGGGTGTTAAAGGAAGTGAGACAAGTCTTACTTACACCTAAGCTAATATGTTAAAAGAATACTTATGAATGAAGGTGTTAGAATGTGTGAGACTAGTCTCATTAACACCTAAGGATGATATGTAAGGACAATTCACATTTCATCAATGTAAAGTAAGGAAGATATGTAAGGACAATTCACATTTCATCAATGTAAAGTAAGGATGAAAAGTCATCAAAAGAGTAAGTAAATCTCAATCTAGAAGCAAGCTTCCATAATGCTTGAGTTAACTCTAAAAGATAAACAAGATAATGAAAGTGAGCAAAGCACCGATAGACTAGTTATGAGCATGTGCTTGCACATGTAAGTCTTATAAGACGAGGCTACCACCAAGGTGGATAAGTAGTCTCCTTACGTCCCTAGTCTTCGAACTATGTCTAGCCAACATAGGAACTAGCCTGTGGTTTCCACCTAAGAGATATAGGTATGTTTTGTTTCACTTTGGCCGGTTATTCCACCTATTTTCGGTGTGGGGAAGACACCAAATTTCATGTTTATCTCACATGATCTATGTAGGTTAATGCTCACAACATGTTCTTGGTTCACTATAGCCGTGAGCCACCGTTTTTAAGTGTTGATAAACACTTAGCATGGATTCGCCTTAGCTGGGAATCAACCCTCTTCGGTGTCGGACAGACACTAGATTTCATGTTAGCTCACATGATCTAGATTCATTTTGACCGGTGAATCACCTCTTTTCGGTGTGGGGAAGACACTGGATTTCATGTTAGCTCGCATGATCTTACTTCTAAATATGTCTCTAAGAAAGCAAGAAAGAAAGATGATGCAACGAATGTTCAAGGTGAGCTATTAAAGTAAGAGCGTAAGAATGTCAATTGCCAATATTAATACTAGTGTAGTTTTCAGCAAATAATGGGCAAGGCCAAACAAAAATGGCTTATAATGACTTCTTATATGATGCCAATAAAAGCGGAGTAGAAACATAATAGCAAATCAAAGCTTCATAACTTTCCTAACATGAAAATGATGAAATATGTGGCTTGGCCAATAGAGACTGGCTTATGAAGTGTTAATGAATGTATAACGTAATGAATGACTTATTGTAAGGATAGTGAAATCATTCCTTAGTCCTTGGATTACTTATGGATTAATTGTGGGTATGGGACTACAAGGAATCATTGAACTTGTAAGTAAAACATAGGACGAAAGAAAGTATTGAACTACACAACAAGAAAAAGGAAAAGACTGAAAAAATTTCTAAGTATAAAAAAAGGGGCTCTCGGGTTTGGGTTGACCAAATTTTCAAATCTTCCCTCGAGTTGTTCTAAAATTATGTTGATGATACTAATGTCTTGTGATCATATATAAAATGAGTTTTATGCTTTGAATGCATTAAAATACATCATATTCATACCACAATACACAAATAACGAATTAGGAAAGTCTAGTGATGTCACTTTCCAGAAATGGCATGTTATTTAGGATGAGCTTTCCTTGATCATGCATAGATTTATGGGTATGCGTGCATACACCCATACTTAGTACAAGTGGTGTACTAACCCATACTATTTACTATTTTTAGGTGCAGGTCAGAGGACAGATTGATGACCCTCACAGAGGTTTGGATAGCAACATTTTCTCCAGACCATTTGGTAGGTCCTCTTGATTTCGAGGATGCTACATACATTAGTCCAGCTTTAGATATAGACATAGCTAGTGAATGTTGTCACTAGCGTTTCTTTTGTACTTTCATTTCGAAGCTTTGTAATAAGATCATGTTTGGCAAACTTATTTATGATGTATTCGTCTTCTGTTTCGAATTTACTCCTTATGAGAGATGGTTGTTTTTATGTTGAGCTTAGTATATGATGTAAATATGAATTAACTATATGAAGTCTATGTATACTTCATACTTACAAAAAGTTTTAAATTTTCTGCTAAAATTAACCATCTGAATGTGATGAATGAGAGAAGAGGCTTGTCTGTGACTCTGAGAGGTCAACGACGCCGGTGGCGGTTCGGATTCTAAAATCCGGGTCGTTACACATAAATACCAAAGCCCTAATGTTAAACACTAAACCATAGATATTACAACTCAAATCCTTAACCCCCAAACCCTAAAACCTAAAAATAACCTAAACCCTAACCCTAACACTAAACAGTAACCCCTAATCCTAGCCCTAACACTAAACATTAACCCCTAATCCTAACCCTACCATAAACCTTAAACCCCAAGCCCAAAATACCAAAGCCCAAACAATAAACACTAAACCGTTGATATAAACGTCAAATTATACACCCTAAACCCAAAAATCTAAAAGAACCCAAAACTAACCCTAAGCCTAACCTTAACCCCAAACCTAAATTTAAACCATAAACCCGAAACCCTAAGCACAAAATACCAAAACCCAATCATTAAATACTAAACTATAGATTTTAAACCTCAAATGCTAAACCCTGAACCATATTAAAAAAATACGACACCCTAACCCTAAACCTTAAGTCCAAAAAAAATATAAGTCCAAAATACAAAAACCCAGACATTAAACACTAAACCATAGATTTTAAACCTCAAATCCTAAACCACAAACCCTAAAACCAAGAAAAAACTAAACCCTAACCCTAAACAATTAACCAAAAATACCAAAATCCAACATTAAACACTAATCCATAGATTTTAAACTGAATTCCAAACCCCAAAACCAAAACCTTAAAAAAACACTAAACCCTAACTCTAACCCTATCTCTTAACCCTAACCCTAAACCAAAGCCCAAAATACCAAACCCTAACTTTGAACACTAAACCATAGATATTACAACTCAAATCCTTAACCCAAACCAAAAACTTAAAAAACAACCTAAAACCTAACCCTAACCTTACCCTACCATAAATCCTAAACCCCAACCCCAAAATAGATAAATCCAAATTTTAAACACTAAGGCATTGATATTAAATCTCAAATCCTAAACCCTAAATCAGAAAGCCTAAAAAAAAAAAGAAACTAACCCTAACCTAACCCAAACCTTAACCCTAACTCTAAACCATACACCCGAAACCCTAATCCCAAAATATCAAAACCCAAACATCAAATACTGAACCATAGAGTTTAAACCTGAAATGCTAAACCCTGAACCATAATACCTAAAAAAAACTACACCCTAACCTAATCCTAACCCTAACTCTAACCCTATACCATAAACCTAAACCCTAAGCCAAAAAAAAAACCTAAGTCCACAATACAAAAACCCTAACATTAAACACTAAACCATAGATTTTAAAAACCAATTCCTAAACCACAAACCCTAAAACAAAAAAAAAACATAAAACCTAACCCTAACCCTAACCCTAACATTAACCCTAACCTAACCCTAAACCATTAACCGAAACATTAAGCCCAAATACCTAACTGAAACATTAAACACTAAACAATAGATTTTAAACCAAAAATCCTAAACCCCAAAACCTAAAACATAAAAAAAAAAAAAAAACTAACCCTAAGCCTATCCCTAACACTAACCCTAACACTAACCCTATCCTTATCCCTAACCCTAAACCCTACACCCTGAATCCAAAGCACAAAATATCAAAACCTTAACATTTAACACTAAACGATATATATTACAACTCAAATCCTTAACCCCAAATCCTAAAACCTAAAAAAAACCTAAACCCTAACCCAAACTATAACCTACCATAAACCCTAAACCCAAAGCCAAAATACAAAAAATCCAAACATTAAACTCTAAACCATTGATATTAACCTCAAATCCTACACCCTAAACCCAAAAACCTAAAAAAACAAAACCAAAACCCTAACCCAAACCCTAAAAAGCTCTAAACCATAAACCCAAAACACTAAGCCCAAAATATCAAAATTCAACATTAAATACTAACCCATAAATTTTAAACCTCAAATGCTAAACCCTGAACCATAAAACCTATAAAAAAAAACTACACCCTAACCCTAATCTAACTCTAACCCTAAAAAAACCTAAACCCTAAGTCAAAAAAAAAAACTAAGTTCAAAATACGAAAACCCAAATATTAAACACTAAACCATAGATTTTAAATCTCAAATCCAAAACCACAAACCCTAAAAACCTAAAAAAAACCTAAAACATAACCCTAACCCAACCCTAAAAAAATTAACCCGAAACCCCAAGACCAAAATACCAAAACCCAAACATTAAACACTAAAATATATATTTTAAACCAAAAATCCTAAACCCCAAAACCTAAAACTAAAAAAAACCAAAACCCTAACCCTAACCATATCCCTAACAAGAACCCTAACTCTAACCTTATCCTTAACCTAACCCCAAACCCTATACCCTAAACTCAAAGCCAAAAATATTAAAACACTACGTTTACCACTAAACCATAGATATTACAACTGAAATCCTTAACCACAAATCCTAAAACCTAAAAAATAACCTAAACCTAACCCAAACTCAACCCAAGCATAAATCTAAACCCCAAGCCCAAAATACAAAAACCCAAATATTAAACACTAAACAATTGATATTAAACCTCAAATCCTAAACCCTAAAACCAAAAACCAAACCAAAAAAAAAAAAATAATCCTAACCCTAACCTTAACCCTAATCCTAACTATAACCATAAACCGAAACCCTAAGCCCAAAATATCAAAACCGAAACATTAAATACTAAACCATAGATTTTAAACCTCAAATGCTAAACCCTGAACCATAAAACCTAATAAAAAAACCTACACCCTAACCCTAATCCTAACCCTAATTCTAACAGAAACACTAACCCTAAGTCCTAGAAATGAACCCTAAGTTTAAAATACGAAAACCCAAACATTAAACACTAAACCATAGATTTTAAATATCAAATCCTAAACGACAAACCCTAAAACCTAAAAAAACCTAAACACTAACCCAAACCCAAACCCAAACCCTAACCAAAACCATTACTCAAAACCCCAAGCCCAAAATATGAAAACACAAACATTAAACACTAAACAATAGATTTTAAACCAAAAATCCTAAACCCCAAAACCTAAAACTAAAAAAAAACTAAACCCAAACCCTAACCATATCCCTAACACGAACCCTAACTCTAACCCAATCCTTAACCTAACCCTAAACCCTAAACTCTATACCCAAATCCCAAAATACAAAAACCTAACATTCAACACTAAACCATAGATATTAAAACTCAAATCCTTAACCCAAACCCTAAATCCTAAAAAACAAACTTAAACCTTAACCCTAAAACCCTAACCCTA
>JAJJBR010003056.1:0-63009 GCA_022817965.1 Solanum lycopersicoides
GCATACCGTATAGAATTCTTCCCTCACTAAGTCTCTCAACCTAAGATGACATAGTCTTCTCCACAACCCTAGCGCACCATGTTCAAGTTAACTGAAGTAGTTGACGGCTCGGGTTAAAACAAGCAAATCCTCCCTAATCTCCCGATTAGTCAACTCTTTGGACACCTCATTACCTCCTCCCAAAATAGGAGCATAATCACCTGAGGAGGCACTTGAGCATCTTGGCACCTTGCCTACCTTGAAGCACTTGCTCAAACTTGGCTTCCAATTTAGGCAGGAACTTCCTCATTCACCCTTCCCTCTTCGCAATCCTCTAGCGGCCATCTTTCTAAAACACCAAAGGGAACAGCACAAAAGGATAATCAAACATTTTACTTACCGCACGACATAGGAGTAGAAAAGAAGGAAAACTCTATTCGTCCTATGAGCCTTCTTGCCCATAGAGTGTCGACGAAACTCACACCGATGGCTCAAAAGACTCTATCTTAGAATGTGGACTTGATGAGACTTTTTATCCCATAAGACCACTTCACCAACTATGCTCTATGACCAAGCTTTTGTTTACAACTCGAAACACATACCCTAAAAAGTTAGGGTAAAATCGTGGATTGTAACGGTTCGTCGACCTTCTCGGAGGTCTAAGACAAGCCTCTCATATCATTCATCGCATATACATAATGAAAAAGTAGTGCGGAATAAAAACTTTTCAATACAACAATATAAGAAGTTCTTAAACTCTTTCATATAAGTAGAAAATAGGAAAACACTAAGTCTCGGTCATCATCTTAAGACACGACAATACTTGGGACACGGCCCATACGAATTCAAAACATACTACTAATAGTCTATTACAAAACTTCATAAAAGAAATATAAAATGACATATATGCCCTCTAGTCAAATGAGGACATACTTCAACTTCTCTTGAATGATCTTCTAAGTCCAAGTCTTCACTTCCCAAAGCTCTTCACCTACCAAGAACTATAGATAGACAATAAAGCATTAGTACAACCACATGTACTAAGTATGGCATTATGCATAAAAATCATGAAAATGGACTTTATTGGAAATATGTATCTTTTCATTTTACAAATCATATTTTAATCATAACAACATCAATTATCAACATAGAAACAGATAAGAAAACATTAAAACCGAAATCATAAATTTTAAAGCTCACTTTACAGTGAGTTCACTTCACTATACAGTGAAGTCCATTCACTGTTACAGTGAAGTCCTAGCCTTCCCTTTTAACATCTTCTAGCATGTAATTCTCTCACTTAAAGTCATCCTAAGATTCACTTAAGTCACACAAAGAGATACCGCCCATACACCCTCTCTAGATGTGCCTAAACGACCCTTAAGATTACTTATAGTGAGTCACATACACACTTACAAAGCATCCTAAACATCAAGGTAAGATTCTTCTACCAAAGGTGACTCTAAGTCTCACTTGAGTGGATTGTGATGCAACCGCCCATACAATCCCTTACACACACACTCAAGAGATCCAATAGACTCCCTAGGATAGAATCATTCTCACTAAATCACCAACACATAAATGATAGGACATTATTCTTCCAAAGGCTATCAAAAGACCTACTTAAGTAAATTAAGAAGATAACGTCCATAGTGACCTCTTCAAGATTACCTAAATATTTCTGAAGACTACCTAAGGCTTAGATCATGTCAACAACACCAAACCTTTTCCCTACCTAGAGTCATACTCAAGACTTCCAAAGATAAGTCATAAAGAGATCATCCTATATGCCCTCTTCACACCTTAACTAAGGAGTCCTTAAGTTACTTTAGATTAGGTACTTATTCATTTACATACTTTCTAACATAAGTCATTAGTTTATTAGATCATTTAGAAGACATACATCACATAAAGGATGTTCAAGTAATGGTCTTAGACAAGACCTAGGAACTCCACATAACACCTTCAAAGTCTATTGTGCAATGTCTAAGTAGCGTCCCATACCGCCACCTAAACCTCATAAACTTATCAAATGTTAATAGGTATTCCATATGATAAGAATAGGCAATAACCGACATAGACCATGGTAGCAAAGCATGGAATCCAAAGTTCTATCCTACTTCGATGAGGTGTTCTACTTGCCAATGGTAGAACGTAAAGATCCCACGTAGGCACATGGTTAAGGAATATGAAGGGCATACTTTGTATTCTAGTCTCATACTTAACTAGAACTACTTTCCCTTACCACATTCACTCGGTGCTAGCCTTAATTATCATAGGACAATTCTCACCAAGGTTCATACAAATGGGTCCATAACATGTTCATGACCCAATTACATTTGCCCTACCATAGCAAGGTCCATTAGGGCTATCTCACTATGGAGACAAGAAGCTCATCGCAACTTTCCTAAGGTATAATATAATGTCGTTCCATCCAATCAACCCTAAGTCCATCACTCATTACATGAAGGATACCATTACGGCTTACTACTTCAGGATTCATAACCTTACCACTTGGTTCAAGGTTCCACATAAATGACCCTTTTATCATCATTCAAGGTCACACCTATGTTCATTTATTCAAGACTAAGACCCTTTAGGTTCCTAAGTCAAGACATCACATATTCACATAAGCATCAAGTAAGGGACACAAGTTTACCTAAGCAAGACACAACATACTTTCATTTAACACATATAGCCTATCTTCTTTTAGACTCTAAGAAAAGACCCTTAGCCTTATTAAGTCAACCTATCCATTACCTTAACATTATAAACTTAACCATTTTAGACTCATATAGCCAAATAAGGAATAACCATGTATCAACTCTAAGACTACACCATAACACATAGTCAAAGCACAACATGATTAACTAGATAGCATCAATAATCTAGCACATACTTCCACATATAGGTATATATGATTATACATCATCAAATCAACTACACAAATAGCCATATAAGTTCAAGTAATGCCGACAAGGCCATGATGATGAATGTACTAGCAAATAACGCTGACAAGGCCACATCAATTCACATAGCACCGCCACCAAAGGTGGACCAAACCAATCATAACATAATTGGTGTAAAATTAACATTAAAATAAAGGAATTAGGGCAGCGTACTACCTCTTCATCCTCAACTCTTCAAGCCAATACCAAATCACCAAATTCAACATCATAAGGCCCGTACCCATGGCCATGAACATCAATTCAATACACAATTATAGGAATCAATGAAATCCAAACCAATTAAATATAGATTCAACAATATAAGATCAATTCTACAACAACTGAGTACAATTCTTACATCAATAGAAAGCCCATAAGAAACTACACATGAATTCATCAACATTAAGTCAACATCAAGTAACCAATAATTTAGTCAAAATCTTAGGTTCATCAATTTCATGGGTTCATAGGTAATTTAGGTTAAAATCATCAATATAACATCAATCTAATCCATAATAGACGTTTGAAAACCTTTAATGCAAGAACCCATGGTAGAATTATGAAATTGGACAATTTCCTTTTTGAAAACTTTGAAAACATCTTGGAAAGTTGGTCTCCTTGATGAAACGAGTTTCAAGGATCAAAAGACATACCTCAAGGATGATAATTCTTCACTTTGATGAAGAATTTCCACTCAAAACGCCACACCAAGCTGCTTCTTCAATTTGGACTTCAATGGAGTCTTTGGGATTTCTAAGGGACTTTGGGGTTTTGTTTTTTTTGGAAGAATGAATTATTCTAAGTGTTAAACACTTATATACTCATTTAAAATATCCAAAAAGCCCTTAAAAACCACCTAAACTCTTATTTGGAAGTGGGATGAATTTACCAATTCACCCCTAAGTGGACAGCAGATCTGCGCAGGAAACAGCATCCCTCGACGCCTGCCCTTGACGGGGAGTCGCAGCCACGACGGGGCGTCACAGCCCTCCGTCGCTGGTTAATCTGGACAAGGCTTCCTCCTTCACCCATGTCCAAGTTACCCATGACGACACCCTGCGACGGGGCGTCAATAGGCCTACGAGTCGTCGACTGCTCCGTCGTTTGGGGACTGCCATGCCACCAGTTTTGGGTCCTTCCTCAAGGACCCTTGAATGGTCCTTGGGGATAATTTCCCGGACGTTTCTAACCCAAATACGATCTTCTATGATTTTAACACCTCTCACATAAATTTTATACAAAACAAACACATAAAACTCGACGAAACATGCATAGACACACAAGGTCGATTCAAGGCATATCTTTCGAACGCCTTGGACATTCTTGGTCGTTTGACCTCCAAACTTCTCGAAACTTGACACACTGCCTATACATGCTATAATAACTCAATTAAGAACCTTAAAACACCATTAAACACACATAAACACATAGAACCACATACAAGTCTTTTAGGTGACTTAGTCGTCGAACGTCTTAGTCATCCCTTGACGTTTGACTTCCAACACCTCTAATACTTTAGCTACTGACTATAAACCATATATTAAACATATTTAGGACCTTAGACCATCAATATCATAGGATCTAGTTAACCTAAGTCATTTTCGAGGTCTTACAGCTGATTTCCTTCTTTGGATGAATGAATATAATATGGTGTTTGTCATGCTAAAAATATCAAACATAAAGAGTTATTATCCGCTGGACAAACACCCTCCTCCATTCTGATTGGTGTAGTACACTAACGCCTCACCAACCTCTGACGTGACAGCTTTACAGCTGTAACTAATTATGTATCTGATGGAGGAAACTCTGCTTGGGACCAGGTCCCTGCATTGGTGAGATACTGAAACATACAATCTCGTCCTCTCTTCTTATTGGTGTAGGACACTTCACTTTTCACCTATCACCTGACATGACAGCTTTTACGGTTGTACCCCATTTGTATCTGTACGAGAGCACTCTGCGAGGGACCAGGTCCCCGCATTTGTGAGGATCATCAAAACACCTAGAATATAACAATACTACTACTATAGTAGTGTTGTTCTTTTTTGATAGTTGTGAGTAGTTGTGAGGAAGCAGAGGAGGATTTTGCTTCTATTGAAATATCATATTGATGTTGGGGACATTATTCATGTAGGATTATTTGGTCTACTCCTGAAATTGAATTTGTTATTTTTAGGAGACAAATGAGGTTTTTTGAATCAACGCCATTTTTTTATAATTTTCCAACCCATTTAACATTTCTTTAGGATACTAAACTTATTTGTGCTTGCGTGTTTTCTCTTTCATCTTAGTAACTCTCGATCGATATTATATCGGTAATTCATACATTTCTATGCCACTGCACATTTGAGACAAATTATGATTCCAAACAAAATGTTTTTTGTGATGCAGAGGAGATTCATGTTAAGGTTGAGTAATACAATCTCTATTTATGTTATTCTTGTTTTATGATAAGCAAATCGATATCCCTCCGTTGTTTCTTGATACTTCTTTCCGTGCTTTCTGTTATCGCTATCTTATTGGCGCGATGAATCTAGTGAGAGAGAGAGAGAGAATTGTTTTTTTAGTTGCCTGGGAAACTTGTAAGTTGATAGTTTTAACCAGCAAATATATATACTTGTGATAAAACTTTGGTTTAGTTGAACATATGCTTCCCAATCTATTTTTTTAAGTAGATTGCATTTCATTCTTCAATATGAAAAATACAACATATAGTTTTAACCAGCACATATATATACTTGTGATAAATTTTTCTGATGATTCTCCAAGCATAGGTTTTTATGAGGTTTCTTAAGTACCATTAGTGAATGTACCTCTTGAAGTAAATCAGCAACTCCCCTAGCAGATGATTTACATCATTTTTGTTACTTATAATAGTGTTGATCTTTTTTTATATATATAGTTGTGAGACAGCAGAGAATGATTATGCTTCTATTTAAAAAAACAAAGAATTCATCAAGGAAGCCTCTGAATAAAGCTTAGTAAGATTTGGGTAATGTTTGTGTACTTTCTATCCTCCTCAAACCCCACTTGTGAGATTATACGGTACAAACTATGTCCTCATGGATTACTAATAAATTGTAGGATAATGACATATGTTTCTTGGACATTGTATGAACTCCAAAAATATGCACTACTTGAAGTATCTCACACAACTGTTGATACTTTTTAAGAGTTTGATCGATATAGATGAAATCAGGTGTTAATGATTGGATTGTGAATTTAGGTTTTGTGCATATTTAGTGAGTTTCTTAATACAAGTACAAGGTTTGAACTAAAACTACAGGATTCGGCTTCTAGTTCCTCCCCGGCATCACACTGTACATGTCTTGTTGGACTTTTTCTTTTATCTTTTAGTAATCTTTTTTTTTTGATAGATCATTTAATACGGAGAATGTGATTAATTGTTCACATTAGATTGTGTGGTGTTCGTTAACATTTCCTTTCACCAATGATCTGCTCTTGGTTCACAAATAGATAGTGGCGAAGCTAGGATTTATATAAGGGGATTATCGTCGACCAAATTGGTGAACTAAGTACTCTCTGTGGATATTAGAATTCCAATATCTTATTTCCTTTTTATCGGTCTTCTCTCATTCCCATTTATAGGGAATATGATATGTATAATTCATATCACTTTTATTTCCAGTAATCAAAACTATGTTGTTAAATACAAGGAAATGTGTTAGAGATGGGCACCAAGTCCTCATGTTGATAGGTGTAGTATTGATGAATGATATCAGGCTTGTGGCTTCTCTTCGATAAGAAATCAACTGTGTAGTTAGCTTTTCTGAAAATATGGTTACATCTGAAAAATTTTAGTTTGCTAGTAAGGTTAATTAGCTCCCTGATATGTTGTTGAATCTCCTAGTTACCTGAGCTAGATTATCTATATGAATTTTAATAAAAGTGTTAATTTAACCATTAAAAGCTCAGAAAACAAATACATCAATACAAGTATTCCCATCTGTGATAGCAACACTTGCCCATGGTTAAAGTTCAGAGCTAGTTCAGTTACTGTTGGAATGTATGCACCCACCAATCTGTCAAGAACAAGGTTCCTTGACTTAGCAAGAACAGTAACTGAAAGTTGCGTCCACTTGTTTCGATGGGGCCAGGTCCTCAGCACAATTATAATAACGAACAGTAAAATAAGTGCTGAAAGTAAAGATTGAACAAGCAACTTTACGTGGAAACCTCCTTGCTCAAGGGAAGAAAACCAGGACCTGCCTCAACAGGACTTTTAGAACTGTGTTTCACTAATCTTCTCACAACAAAAAGTAAAACCAGTTTTACACCAAGAGACTAGCCTGCTAATCTCTATGCTAAGTAATACTTCCTATCACTTAGCTGAGCCAGAGTAGATAGAACACTACCCACTATACTAACCCTCACCGATTAATATAGATTTTCCTAAGCGGATACCACACCGCCCACTAAAACCCCACCCTTTGGACAATTTAGATTTTGACTAAGCAACAACAATGTTGCCCACTAAATCACCTAACTCTAGATGACTTACACTTCTAGAAATCGAAACAAGATCTGAATCCTTTATAGATTAGGATCAGATTTACAATGTAAGCACATAGACACAAAGGTCTAAATACAACAAAGATTCTTCTTTACTCTATCAGGTCCTTTTGTTGAGTTGAGCAATGTTCTTCCTTGAAGATGGCCTTCTGTTCAAGCTTGTGAATTTTCAGAGAAAATCCAAGTTTAATTTGCCAAGTCTTGAATTTGTGTTTGTTGGAAAGAGATAATATAATTCCCAACAAATTCGTTGAGACCATCCCATTGGCTGAAGGTCTGCTGTTGGAAAACCTGTGCACCTACCGCATCAGAGGTGGCAGCTTTTCTGACAGCTGTCTTTTCACCTTTTCACGTCGCAGTTTTGCAGTTTTGCAGGGACCAGGTCCCTTTCAAACTTCTTTGTGAGTTCTTGAAAAGGCTTGCTGGCTGACTTTCTTCTTTAGATGAATGAATATAATATGGTGTTTGTTTGTTAAAAATATCAAACATAAAGAGTTATTATCCGCTGGACAAACACCCTCCTCCATTCTAATTGGTGTAGTACACTGACGCCTCACCAATCTCTGACGTGACAGCTTTACAGCTGTAACCAATTATGTATCTGATGGAAGAAACTTTGCCTGGGACGAGGTCCCTGCATTTGTGAGATACTGAACCACACAATCTCGTCCGCTCTTCTTATTGGTGTAGGACACTGCACTTTTCACCTACCACCTGACATGACAGCTTTTACGGCTGTACCCCATTTGTATTTGGACGAGAGCACTCTGTCAGGGACCAGGTCCCCGCATTTGTGAGGATCATCAAAACACATAGAATATAACATTTTCCCCCTTTTTGATGATAGCACACAAATATACCTCACACTGAGTTTATCATTCAGCTCACTGTCAGCAGTTCCAATAACAAGGATCTGGTTTCTTGTTAGATTGATAAGTTTGTTAAATCATCAAAACTTCATATCAAGTTTGAGCTAACATCTCAACTCAGCTTCGAACTAACATTTTCGCCCTTTTTGATGATAACACAATTATTCACCAGTTCCCCCTATCAACAAGAATTCTTGGGGTAACTGGAGTTGAAGCATCCCCAAAGTTTGTCAAATCATCAAAACATCAATATTGCTTTTTCCCTCTTTTTGATGTTGACAAACATATTCACCAGTTCCCCCTATCAACAAGCACTCTTAGGGTAACTGGAGTTTAATCATCCCCGAAGTTTGTCAAATCATCAAAACATCAACATATCATTTTCCCCCTTTTTTATGATGACAAACATCCTATTTCCCCTATCGACAGGACCAGGTCCTCGTCAGGTAGAAAGCAGCAAGCATTTATTCCCCCTATCAGTATTACCTATCTCTTCAAGTAGCTACCATTGATTCCCCCTATCGATGTGACCATGTCTTCTTCAAGCAGTTATAACACCATTGATCTCAAATCTTACCTTAACAACTTTCCCCCTTTTGACATCATAAAAAAGTGTTAAAGCAGTAAACCAAGTTGCAGAAATATAGTTCTTGCAAATTCATGGTCACTTGGGCAACGCTGAGCATGAGTAAAAAGGCATAAAGTAATGAGACAAGTCAATAGAAACAAGACATTTTCATCCATAAACAAAAGATCAGCCATCAAAGCATTGCAAGTATGATTACAAATGAAAACCAGAAACATGCCCAAAAAGAGAAATGAGGACTGACATAGAGAGGTAGGAAGAGAAGGGATGAATTAGAGGCAAGGGATTGAAAGAATAGAATTAATAGAGTATATCCCTTAGCATGAGATTTTTGGAATCTTCTCTTAACATTCAGCATGATGTGCAGCCCAACCTGTATGTTGAATCTCCAGGGCTACCAATTTCCCTTTTTTTTTTTTTGGCACCTGGTCCCTCTGTTAGTGTTGTTTCAGAAACTGGACTTTTAGACAACCCATTTCAGTATTCCAGTTAACACGAGTAACTGTCATATCTTCCAACACCAGCCTGAGTTTCTTATAACAGAAAGATTGGTAATAAAAACAACTCAAGGCCTCCGAGATGAATAGACCAACAATTGAGGAACCAAGAAGAGTTTTTTTTTTTTAATCAGACACCTTCCTCTTCAGAATGGAGTTCTCGAAATATCAACTTCGCCCTTTTTGAACATCATCTTTTCCACTTCTTCAATTTTCTTGGAGGACCATGTCCCTCTTCACACTTAAAAACATCTTCATCAGAAAATTCTCCAGTAAGAATAAAGGTTTAACAGCTTGAAGTGTGTTTTTAGAGAGGAGAAAAGAGAATTTAAAGAATAACTCTGATATTTGGAAGGTAAATTGATTTTTCTGGGGAAATAGAAAGAAATATGGAATATAAAGAAAGAGAAAATGAGGTATCATTTTGGCACTCAAAAGATGGGACAACAGTCAGATACCTGAATGACGGACATGTAGCAATTTCAAGGTTCTCGTGAGTAACTCAAACTGCAATGTTAAGAGTGCTAACCTTCGAAAGAGGACCAGGTCCCTCTCTGTAGTTTGAATGTCATTGCCTAGATTTGTCCTGACCTCTCTTTTCCTTCAGCCCTTTTTCCATGTGTGTATACCTACAAAAGGTATGAATCTGAAATTGCTAAAATATACATAACTGAAAAGGCTGGATACCTGCTCCCTTTGCATAGTCATGAAAGAGTTGATTGCTTCAGGCAGGATCCATTCAAGAGAGTTTTAGCATTTCCATCATCAACTTGATTATTTCAGCCAGATATTTAAGAGCTTCAGGTTGCTGGTTTGTCCGCAAAATTTGAGTCCATCAAGTTGCACTTGATACATTTTCTGTCTCAGTTATTTAAAGAGTGACTGAATCTTGCCTTTAGTTCCCCATGATTGAGAGATCAACCTGGAACATCAACTACTCCTGAGGAACTTCTTCATTAACTTGATATCCGGCGAACTCAATCATCACCATGTACTCCAAATCAAAAAGTCTGCTGATGGACAGAATAGGACCAGGTCCCTGTCTTCTTCAAATATCTTCGGATTCTACTAGCAGCCTTCAAAAGTGATTTCTTTGTACATGGGTAGAGTCTTTGAACCCGGTTCATTAGCATTCAGCTTCAAGTTAGTGCCCAAGAAATTATGAATTGTCGAGGCACCTAAAACATGAAACCTTTTCAGCAGCTTCTTTGAACTGGTACCAGGTCCCTTCCTATGTTCAGACAGCAATTGCCCTGATCATGTTGTGCTATCTTATTCCTTTCAGCTAAGCCACTGTGAGTACATACATATTCTTGACAAGGTGGTCCTTACTTAATCCTAAGGTGAAGATGTCAGCCACTTGATGCTTCATTTTGCAAAACTCCATGATGACATCACCCTTCTTTCTCATTGTCTTGACTTCAAGTATGTTAAGTCATTTGAGCAGCTCAATGATGTATTATTCTTGACAACCAAAGGTACCTTTTGAGATTTGATTGATCTACAGCTCCAAGAAGATATTTAATTCTTCCATTATGCTTATTTCAATACTCACTTTTAATGAGTGAAATAGAAATAAATTCTTCACGCAACACCTGAAAGATTGCCTCAAAGATGACATCATCAATTTGTACCTGAATAATCAGCAATTCCTTTCATAGTGAATTCAAAGAGAGAGGTTTTTGACAATTTTACCTCTCTTGAAGCCATTGTTTAGGAGCAACTTGGACAACCGATCAGCTTTTTGGGGAACCGGCTGTACGAATTTGCTTCTTTCAAACTGAGCTTGATCAGCTTCTTCATTCTCACCTTCAGAATTCACATTATCAGTTTGAACTGCATCATCTTTGTTTAACATTGTCTAGAGGACCAAGTCCCTCATCAAGTTCATCATCTGCATCATCTTCTTTGAGATTGCTAGATTCATGAAGAGGATATTCTTCAGCAAGCTCATGGCTTAGATCATCTCTCTGACTCTGAAACATCTCTTCCATCTCAAAATCTTCTTTGTTTTATAAGTCACTTCTCAATTTTTCAAGACTCATCAAAAGTCACATGAACATCCTTTTTCAATGCATGCATTTTTTATACACCGAATAAACCTTACTGGAGGATGAATATCCCACAGATACTCTTTCAAAGCTCATTGAGATTGAGCTTCTCAATATCACCATTTTGGTCACAACCCATGTAACATTTATCACTTCAGTCTGAAGGTTTCTTGAAAGATTAAAAATCTGCATATTTCACCTGAAGGATAGTCTGATCTGCTTCTCTATAACATCATCGTCACAACCCTTGTCATCTGCAAATATTAGTTTATGCAAACTGGGACCAGGTCCCCTGACACAGGTTTGTGCAGCAAAGTAACACTCATGAGCACGTCTCTTGAATCATACCTCAGCATTCTTACCTTGAGCATTAAGTTCAGTGAGACTGTCACAATGAGCAGTAAACAGATCAGCAATACACATGTTCTTGCATCTCTTTTCTATCAAGATCATCGCCAGAGAGAGCAAGTTTGTGATCACACATTTTTTCTAATAAGAACTTAACATAATTTTATTCATCAAAAATCTATGAAACACTTGAAAGATTGTACTTCAACCATTGACATAGTACACATCCTCAATAGTGTATTCCATAGATTTTCCAAACATGTCAGCCCCAAAAAAATATACCCTTTTCTTACCATCACCAAATGAGACACCTCCACCTTGAAGTGTCTTGAGAGAGAGGAAGTTTTATAATTTTCACAATAATGTGTTTTGATTATCCATTTATTCATAAACCACACTAACCGATACTACCTCCTCTCACTTGCATGGCAAATCACTTGTTAACCTTGGGAACCCATTTGAGACGGGGTCCCCAGTAAGCTGATAACGGAGTGATAAGAAAATCTTTCGTTCAGTAAGGCAGACTGGATTTTTCCAACTTAGGACCCTGAGTAGGACCAGGTCCCTTCTTTAGTCTATTCCTCTATTTGGAATAGTTTGACGAACTTCCTTCAAATTTTTTCAAAATTGGACAATTCTTCTTAAGATTTCCATCTCGACCATAATTCACACACAACATATTATCAGCATCAGGAACATTTTTGCTTCGAGGATTGTAGGAGGATTTTATCTTGTCACAGCCCAGCCCTCTTCTACTGTTGTTGTGTTGACCGATCATATTTGTAAGAATCTTAGAGGAATTAGTCCATTTGAGGGATTTTTCAAGTTCCTCTTTTACACGGACCAGGTCCCTCTCTAGCATACGATTTCTTTCCAGAGCCAATTTCATCTTCATTTCAGCAGTGTGCAGCTTATTATTAAGCTTCAGCTGCAAGTTGTTGGCCTCATTCTTTCCTTTTAAAATTGTAGTAGTCGCCCCTTTTATCTTTTCCTTCAGTTCTAGTTTTTCAACTTCTAGAACCACCATTTGACTTTCAATATCAGATATTCGGAAAACTAAAGCAATTTTTCCATCTTGAAAGATGTCAAGGTTGTTGTTTACGAGATCCTTCTCATCTGTCGGCTCACTTATCAAATCAAGTAATACAGCAGCCAGCTTTCTCAACTTACTAGTAGAAAAGGTATTCAAGTTTTGCTTGAAATAAGATAGAGTTACCTTTTCATCAGCATCTTCTCATCTGACTTTGCCATGAACGCATCATCTGAATCACCTGAGGATTTTCCCGTGCAGCCAGATCCTTCTTTACCAGCGGACCAGGTCCCCCTCGTTGTCTTTACCTTCTGCTGTCTTGACATAATTTTCTTTCTTCTGATCAGTCTCATCAATCATATTTGTCCTTTTGTCTTTGCCCTTCAGAATGAGATACTCATTTTTTCTATGCAACTCATGAGCTTGAAGAAGCTCAAATAGTGTATTTAGAGTCGCCTCTTCAGAGCCCTTTGTCTCATCAGCAAACACACATTCATTTATCCAAGTTCTGGGAAGAATTTCCAGTATCTTAGAGACTTGTTTGCACACCGGGACAGGTTCATCAAGAAATATGAGCTCATTGGTGATGGTGGAGAATCTTGTATGTATTTCATGAACTGGTTCACCTTCTTCCGTGGTGAAACTTTCATACTGAGCAGTAAAGAAATATAGCTTAGATTTCCTTGTTTCCTCAGTACCTTCAAAGGTAGTTCTCAGCAGATCCCAAATTTCTTTGGCTGATTCGCACGAAGAGATCAGATCGTAATCTTTCATTGCAATGCCACACATAAGCAGCTTCTTGGCTTTGTAATTTTTCCGAACTAGTTGCTTGTCATAGTCATTATATTGTTGTCTAGTTTTGGTAATGACTCTTGTTATCGCTCCAACCTTAACCTCCATGGTTGAAACATAAGGACCTTTACATATCATGTCCCACACTTCAATATCCCCAGCCATGAGATAGTCTCTCATTCTAATCTTCCACCAACTATAGAACTGACCATCAAGAAGAGGTGGCCTTGTGGATGATTGACTTCTTTGCATGCTCACTGGTGTCGCCATTCCTTGCAGAATCTCTCTCTTGGTGTTAACCAGATAGAGAGTCCAAGCTCTGATATCAATTGTTGGAATGTATGCACCCACCAATCTGTCAAGAACCAGGTTCCTTGACTTAGCAAGAACAGTAACTGAAAGTTGCGTTCACTTGTTTCGATGGGACCAGGTCCCCAGCACAGTTATAATAATGAACAGTAAAATAAGTGCTGAAAGTAAAGAATGAACAAGCAACTTTACGTGGAAACTGTGTTTCCAGTAGTTTTTTTCATACTTCAAGGATCTGGTGGGCAGAGAAGTGAAGTGACTGTGGAGTTGAAGAATGATTTGGCTATTTGGGAAACAATATATTCTATTGATCAATATCTCAACATTAAGCTTGAAAACACGAGGGTTGTTGATCAGGACAAGTACCCCCACATGGTAATTCCTCTTTATTCTTTCTCTTGTATCTCTGTGCTCCTTATTTTCTGTTGTTGATTTAATCTGAGAAATATCATTTATTGCCTATATTTAGTTCAGAGATGCATTACATCTTGCTTCTCTTGAATTAGTTCTTTATGCTTTTCATATGCAATAAAACAAGTGGATGTTTTGTCTTCTATAGTCAGAAATTTTGAGATCGATCGTTTTGCTAGAAACTACTAATTTTGATTGGATATGTGAATCAAGAAGGTCAATTTGATTATTAACTTCTCTGTGTGTATGATTTTGGTAACTAATGTTCACTGTCATATGGGATACTTAGTCTATAAGGTGATGATGTTTTTCTATCAATACGACTATGATTATCTGCTGCTTTCTCCTAAAAATGTTTAAACTTAGTGTTCGCTCATAGTTTCAAATTGGCACGCTTCATCTCCAATTACCTTTCTTTGCTTACCATATGTTTAGTTGATGGCTTTATAAAAAATTACTTTTATCTAAGAAGAATAAATGAGTTTATGTTGGCTACTCTATTACTATTTGATTTCCGCTTGTGATTTGATGGTGAAGAATAAATGAGTTTATGTTGGCTACTCTATAGTACTCATTGAAGTACTTGTTAACACACACACACACGCACACACGCAAACACGCAAACACGCACACACGCACATACGCACACACGCACACACGCACACACACGATGTGAGATTATATGAAGATTTTGTATAGTCAAGTACATCTTCAGACACAATCATTATTAATTGGAGTCAGCAAATTATGGCTAAACATAATTATTCAGTCGATGAACTATCATGTTATATAATTATGGTACATTCTGAATTAATAGAAGTTATTTAATATTCTTTTTAAATTATATATGTATGCATGTATGATTCTTTGGTTAACACTTAATTTAAATGTATAATCTAATTATATAGTTGAATTGATATTATTATTTTCGTTGAAATCTTCATGATACTATTCAAAATAATATTATGATATAATATTGATATTAAGTACTTCAAAATAAATGAAAATTATGATATAATATTGATATTAAGTACTTCAAAAATAAAACAAAAATATATATATTAATTCAAATTATTGCCAAATAAGGAATAAATAAATATTCAATAATGTGCTGAAAATTTAAAAATATCCTTTAAATCATCTTTTGGAGAAAATGACAAATATATAATAGCAAGAATGAAAAGTTAAATATGGTGTATCATCAACTTAATTAAGTCATTAAAATGATTTAAATCTAAATTCTTGCGCATTTTAATTAAAAAAAATTGTGTTTTTTTAGTATGTGAGACAATTAATAAACTAAGACACATAGTGACAAATGTCAACATACAAAAAAATTATATTTAGTATTTAAAAATAACTGACACATCAAAATTATTCTTTAAATATGATATTTTAAGAAATCAATTCATTAAATAAAAAAATCTAATTTTAATTAAAAAAAATGCGCAAAAAAATAAACTATTTATTCAGAGTTGACATTGTTGATTCTCAAGTTACTCATTTTTTTTGGTTGCTTATTAATGATTATAATCTACATTTTGTTTGAATATAGGACAATCATACACATACATTAATCAAAATCACATAACAAAGTATTTGAGAGACAAAATTCACGAAATTGACATTATTTATATAATGCTCTAAAGAGTATATGTTTCAAAAAAAAACTTTAATCTAATTATCTCATAGGCAAAAACTAAAAATATTCAGAACACTTTAAACTATTAATTATAATTATTAGTTGATATCAGTTTTTTACTTATTAAATTAATATATTTATTATTATTTATTTTTATTAGTTTTAGAAGTCTTTTAATTTATTTTATATAAATGGATATTTTACTACAAAAATAATTTCAAATAAAATATATGCAACTTTGCATTAACCATCCATTATTACACAGTCTCTATAATCAATGAAAACTGGATTAATAACCTTTTATTTTTAAGTTATTGTATTAAATTAAATAACAATAAGAAAAATTAGGAAATAAATAATTGAGATTATTTTTGAATTTAAATAATTACTTCAATTAAAATATTAAAATATACTTTAAAGTTAATATCACTTTTTTTTGTCTTTCTTTATTAAATTTTTGTTTGTTTATGGTTATTTTTATTTTGTAAAAATAGAAATATAACTTTATTATGCTTATCTATGCATAATTATTTTGATTCATAGTTGGTGATACAAAAATCACTTAATCAACTTCATATTTAGAATTAAAACTATTATAAAATTTGTGTATGCATTATATCTATAGAAACTTTTTAAGCACTAATATTTCTTATCAATAATTATTGTAAATTGATAATTTTTGTTCATTCTTTTTTTTCTATTTTTATTAAAATTAGTATATATGTCTGCGCGTTGCGCGGTTAATTAATAAATGTAATTATAGATATTAATTTATTGACAATTTCAGTTTTAAGCAACATAAATCTTCAATGTACAATGCACCTGCCAATGGTCTTGCTGAAGCTTTTAACAAGACACTCAGTAACCTATCAGTAACCTATTGAAGAAAATAATTGCGAAGAATAAAAGGGACTCACATGAGAGAGTTGGTGAAACTTTTTGGGCATATCGCACAACCTTTAGAACGTCTACGCAATCGACTCCGTTTTCATTGGTGTATGGCGTAGAAGTAGTCCTTCCATTGGAGCAGAAAATTCCATCATTGCGAATAACAGTCCAAGAAGGACTTACAATTGAAAGCAACACTCAACTTCGTCTAGCAGAATTGAACCATTGGATGAAAATTGATTGGAAGCACAACAAAGGTTGGAGTGTTATCAAGCTCGACTTGCAAGAGCATTCAACAAGAAAGTGCGACCTCAATCATTTCAAGTGGGAGACTTGGTCATAGCGGTCCGGAGACCCATAATCCTCAACAAACGCATTGGTGACAAGTTTACATCAAAATGGGATGGACCGTATGTTGTGAAGGAGGCATATTCAAGTGGCGCTTATAAAATTGTCGACCAAGATGGTGTAAGAGTTGGCCCAATCAACGCCAAGTTCCTGAAGTAATACTTACCATGAAGGCTGACTAAACTGCATGTCACTCCTGACTCACAATAGTATAAACTGTGTACGGCTAAAAAAAACATAAAAACAAACAAACAAAATAAATAAAATTCATCATCTTGAATTACAATATGACTTGATCCTCTTAACCGAGGTACGTAGGCGCTTGGAGTAATCACTCTGAGTTCAGTCAAATGAGTAAAAAAAGGTTTGGTGGCCTTGTGTGATCATCACACTAGCTCTTTAAAAATCATGTAGCTAGAACATGAGTTCAAATGCGGCACAAATGAGCAAAGGAGAAGATTCTTGAAGCCTCTCCGCAACAAAAGAAGAAGCTCGTAAATAGAAACTCCTACATTGAGTCATGGATCTTCAACTATGATAGTTCAAAGTTCCATATCAAACATGCTAGATTTGGAAGTCAACTTCGGGTATTAATCTAATCAATTCAAAAAGAATTTTGATTTGAATTTTTGATATGCGACAGGCTGATGAATTCATTGGCATTAGATGAAGCGATTGCGATTCTACTTGTGTTTTTTTTCTTACGATGGAGATAATTTTGTGTAATTCACTGATGCTTCATTAAGTTACTCAAAATTAGGGACATCTTTACCTACAACATCAAATCGGAATACCCTTCGGATCAAAGCTCTATGTTGAAATGGTATAGCCACAAAAAAATAATCATGATCTGAACACTCCAAGTTCAAGAGACAGCCTTTTGTTGTTGTTAAGAGCGCACAAAGTCAAGGAAATGACATTCTGCTCGTATAGTCAGCATGAAAAGTTTATCGTCATCAATTTGGAATGAATTTTGTTGTAAATTCTATAAAGAGCGTTTTGCTTGATTCGCTCATCACAATGAAATAAGAAGCTCATAGTTTCACCGCTCTTACAACGAATTTCACACCAAAGATGTGCTCCTCACAATGAAATAAGAATCACATATTTTCAGAATTCAAGCTAAATTTGAAAATGTATTTGTGCTAATCTAGAAATCTTTTTGTTGTGACTTTTTCATTGTTGTACATCTATGAGATATAATTCCAACAGAACAAGAATCGCATTATTTCGATACTCCTATGTCGCGTTATTGATTTTCTCCCGAAGTTGCTCAAAGCTGACGAGTTTAGCGAATCAGAATTTGAGCTGACTTTGAAACGATATCTGCGCTAATCTGAAAATTTTTTGGCTGTGATTTTTACATATGTTGTACATCTATGAGTTATGCTCCCAACGGAACAATAATCGCATTATTCCGATGCTCCTACTCCACGTTATGAATTTTCTTCCACATGTGCGCAAAGCTGAAGAAAGCTGAAGATTCAAGCACGCATATTTTGAGCCAACTTCGAACGTAAATCTGTACTAATCCGTAAATTGCATGGATTTAATTTTTATACAGATTGAAGATATAGAAGTTATCTTTCCAACAAAAAAGAATCTCATTATTCCAATTCTCCTACTCCACCTTATGAATTTTCTTCCACATGTGCGCAAAGCTAAAGAAAGCTAAAGATTCAAGCACACAGATTTTGAGGCAACTTCGAACACAAATCTGTACTAAACCGTAAATCCCATGGATGTGATTTTTACATAGATTCAAGATATCTAAGTTATCTTTCCAACAAAAAAAAGAAGCTCATTATTCTGATGCTCCTACTTTATGCTATGAATTTTCTTCCACATTTGCGCAAAGCTGAAGAAAGCTGAAAAAAAGTAACATTTTGTTGCAATCCTTAAATAAACGCTAGCATATGCAGTCCTTTTTCCAATAAAGAAAGGAGGCTCGTGGAAAGAAACAATCAAAAATTCGAAACTCAAGAGAAAAAAATTATTATTGAAATATAAGTCACTATTTTATTGCTTAAAAAAAAGAACCACTACACCATAATGAGCGAGTAAGAAAATCCTACGCAAATAAATAAAAAAAATCTAACTACAGAAAAATCTTGAAACTTATGATTTCTTGGAGACTTTTCTCAATTACCTCTTCTAGCTTGGTTAGTTTCTCAACCTCATCGTCAGACAACACATTATTTGCCTCAATGGTATAAATCTCGTCCTCCGTAATGGTGACATTCTCTTGACTTTTGGACAACTTCTCTTGATATTTGTTAATGATCTTGGTGACCTTTTTCTTGGAAGTCAAGGTTTTTAAGTCTTTCTCCACATCTGCTAGAGTTGCTTGAAGTTTCTCCATGGATCCATCCAACTTTTCATGTGCCAGCTTTGCACCATCGAGACAACGTTGTGCATCAAAGAGGGTCTTTTCATGTTATTCTTTAGTCATATTTGATGATCTTAAAGTATCATACTCTGCGTACGACTTGAAGAAATTCTCGACAGGATCCGTCAAAGAAGAAACATCAATAATGTTTAACTTTCTAATCTCCTCAAGAGTTGAAGCGATACTTGACTCCAATTCTGTAAAGCCATCTAAAGAACCTAAGGAAAATTGTGTAATTCATCCACACAATGCGCCCCACATCTCAAAAACAAAGGTTGATTTGGCGCGGTAAATTATTTCTCGTGGCTCAAAAGTAGGAGCACCAGGTCGCAGTGGCCTACTTGGTGACTTTCTTGATGGAACTACTTCCAATGAAGGCATCACGTCATTAGAATGTGATTTTCTTGGTGGAACTTCTTCCGATAAAGGCATTACATCATTAGAAGGTGACTTTATTTGTGGAACTACTTCCGATGAAGGCATCACATCATTAGAAGGTGACTTTGTTGGTGGAACTACTTCCAATGAAGGCATCACATCATTACCGGAAGAATAAAAGTCTTTTCCAGCCGCATTATTATCATTAAGATCTACCGTGAATTCTGAAACCGCACCATTGTTAAGGTCACCACCATATTGTTCTAGAAGGTCCAACTAAAAAAAAAAGTAAGAATAAAAAGATGATCAGATTCAAAACTTTGAAAAAAAGGGAGATGACCTTGCTTATTTTGCTAATTTGAACAAAGATGCCGAGTTTGAATCCTCATAAAAAAGTCGTTATCATCAATGACAATGGTATCTAAAATATCAATACCACGACAAGCATCATCTAGCTCTTGTACCTTTCCTTTTTGACGATTCCAGTGACAATCTGTTGGACTAGAAGACGCATTGGGTCGTCCAACACCATTAGGTGAAGCATACATATGAGAAAGTTCATCACAAGGTGTCTCAAGGTTTGACGTTTGGGCAATACCATTGTCTGATGATACATGAAGTTCACTTGTTCCAGAAGAATCATGGCCAACTTTGGAAACAGGTGAAGTCGCCTTTGAGGCTTATGTAAGGCACCTCAATTTTGATTTCGCAGGCACATCCCCATCTTTCGAGGTTTTAGACTTGGATGAGGTCTTAGCAACTTGCATAGCATCATTTGACTTCACTTGAGTTTTGGAAAAAGGATGCGACTTTTACTTTGATTGATCAGAAGCCCCTTTAGATGAAATGGATGTCGAGTCTTGCTTCCTCTTCTTCAAAATGATGCGGGGATTTCCTTGGGAAGTATTCATTCTTTGTGATGGCCACCAATCTACATACTCACGGGTCATTAAAGGAGCACCCTCTAATGGGCACGTTGGAATCATGACTTTAGAAAAAGTACTAAGTTGAAAAGAAAGAGTTCCAAAGTTGCACCAAAGTTAATGTATACCATTGTAAGGACGTTCCATAAGATCTCCGGGAACATCTTGACAAAAACCGAACTGTCGACTAAATATGACATGGCTGTAGGACTCCACGATGAAATTTGAATCATGCCTAAGGGTTACATATCCTGAACGAAGGCTTATGATATATTCGTTCCACGAATTTGAAAGCTTGTCACTATAAATAAGGTGCAAAGCCCTCCCTTGCAGCATTGCTAAATGATGGAGGCGATGGGTATCATTTATGTTGAAATAACTTTTGGGCGTCGGTAAAATCAAAATACTTGGCCATCTTCTGGCCATAAATTTTGCGAAGAGGTATCGATCGATGTGAACGATTGGCACCATGATGAGTTCCAAAATATTCCCCAAGCCAACCATATACATAGTGTATAGGGACAATTATATTTGCCTCTATCAAGTTTGAAGAAGTAGAGATTTCTTTCAGGCCACGATATATGCTTGCAAGAACTTGGACCGCTAAGGATAATTTCTTTCCATGAGCCATCAAGCTTGCAACTTTAAAAACACTAGCGCATAGACAATTGACTTTCTTATTCGGAAGCACAAATTTGCAAAGTCAACAAGCAAAGAAGGATGCCAACTTAGTCTCATCTCTAAGTTATTCTTCCACATTTAACTCGACAAAGGGGGCATTCTTCTCGTCAGTCCGAGGTAGGAAGTTTGAATCAATATGTACGGAAGGATTGTGGTTTAATTTTGGCTTACTGGCTTGTACCTTTGACACCTTTTGTGGAGGCTCGGCATATCTGCTAGGTACTCTAAACCAAAACTTCACCCAATCATGGATGGACACCTCCTGGAGATCATCTTTCGCTAATTTGTAGAAGGCCGAAAATAATTATCCAGCACTTTGGGGAAGAAGCAATTCTCTTTGAGTATCCCTTTGTGTCAATTCTTTTGACGAGGGAAAGACTTCGTCATAAAAGTTCCCTTGTACAGAGAGACCACCAATGGCTTGTAAACCCCAAGGTGATATGGACATCTCTCCAATGAAAGTAGAAAGAGTATTGGTAGATTGGCTCCAAAGTTCACAAAAAGCATGAAGTACATTGTCGTCATAGTCGTACGTGAACAAAGAAATATATACAATGTCATAGACATTGATAAGCTCCAAAATCTCCTTGTGGCAGGGCAGCACATCCACTACCCATTCCCAGTAACTATGTGTGTATCAAGCATTGCTAAAGTTAGAATAGGGAACACGCCGATTGTTGAAACTTCCATCAGAATGAGAGGATTTGGAAGGTGTTGCGTCATGATAAATTGTGGGTTTTAGTAAAGAAATTTTCATGCTAGTAGCCTTTCTCGAGAAGTTTATCATAACGTCGTTGGTACCCATTTTTGACCATTCTTTAAGGTGAAGGGATTCATCATATGCCCCACTAACAAGGGAGAAGACGCCGATAGCAGGAGGTTGAACTTCCAGAAATAGAAATTTGGCATTTGGATTTTGTTAATCGTTACCTACTATTTCAAGAAGAGGATGCGGCGAATCTCGGTCACGGAAGTGCATCATGTTGCAAAATCAAAGTCGTATTTCTCTATCAAATATCTGCGAAAATAAATTAAACAAAAGGGAAAAGTTTATATTAAGAACAAGTCCAAAGTAAAGGGGGTAACCTCAAATTTTTGCGACTGGTAAAATTTTGATTTCAAATAGAAAACTGAATCAGCACAGAGGAAATCTAATCGTGGTTATCGTATATGATGTAGCCCTATGAATTTTCTTTCTAACACCGCAAACATCTTGTGATTTCGTTATTCCTACGCTGAGGTATGAACTTTTCCGCGAAGTCGCGCAAAGCTGATGCGTTCAGTTCATCAGAATTTTAGGCTAAGTTCAAAAAATCACCTGAGTGAATTCGAGAATCGTCTGCACACCCGGATTCTGGAATCCGAACGCGACCGACGTCGTTAACCTCTCAAAGGTCGCAGACAAGCCTCTTCTTAGCTTTCATCACAATCATACAGTTAAATTTGCGGAAAATTTAAAACTTTTTAATACTTATCAAAGTATACATAGACTTCATATAGTATTGAATAAGAGTGATATTCTAATAGCTCAAAGTAAATAACCATCTATCAATAGATTAAACAAATGAAATAAATGATCATAATAATAATAATAATAGTTTGCCAATTGGCCTTATTACAAACGCTTGAACAAATACTTGAAAGGAAACTCTAGAGACAGTAGTCACTATCTATATCTAATTTACTAAGCTAGAATAATAAAGTGTAGCATCCTCGAACTCAAGAGGACCTACCAAAGTCTGGAGATCGCTAATCCAAACCGCTTCGTCGAACTTCAATCTTCTTGAGAACCTGCGCCTATAAAAATAGTAATAATATATGGGGTTAGTACACACTTGTACTAAGTATGTGTGTATGCACATAAACACATAAGTACTATGCATGAACAACGAAAGCTCCTCCTAAAGCAACATGTCGTTTCTGTAAAGTTAAGCCACTTACTTTCTTAATTCGTTACTCGTGAATTATGATATGTATATGACACGTCCTCATGCAATTAAGTCACACAACTCATTTTATATATGAACATAAGACCTTGGAATCATGAAAATAATTTTAGAACAACTTAAACAAAGGTTTATTATTTTGCTCCTTAGGCCGAGAGCTACTTATCTCATACTTAGATTATTTTCAGTCTTCTCATCTTTCTGTTGTGTAGTTCAATGATCTCCTTTGATTTTATGTTTTACTTACAAGTGCAATAATTCATTGTAGTCCCATACCTACAATGAATCGAGTAAGCAACTCACAAGACTAAGGAAATGATTTGGCTACATTACTTACAAGTTAGATTTATTTACTCATGTTAAATGTGGATAAATATATTTATAAGCCAATCTTTATTGGCTATGCCCATTAATTGGTTGTTAGCCTAATATGATAATCTTTGGGGCATGTAATTCCACTATTGGCATAAACCACTAACTTGTTGTTCTATCAAACACTAATGATTGGCATTCTTAAGCTCGCTCTTACTTAGATCACTTGAACTTACGTTTCTACTTCTTTAATCTGTTGTTCACTTTGAACATGCTACTTTCATTCTTTCTTACTTTAATTAAAGAATTCTTTAGCATTAACTGAAGTAGATCATGCGAGCTAACTTGAAATCCAGTGCTTCCCCCACATCGAAAAGAGGTGATTCACCGGTTAAGGTGAACCAAGTTCTGTGTCTACCCCACACCAAAAAGGGGGGTTCACCGGCTAAGGTGAGACCGAGTCAGTTTCTTCCCCACACCGAAAAGAGGGGTCCACGGCTGAAGTGAATCGGATACTTTCCTGAGCTATAACCGACTTAGATCATGTGAGCTAAACATGAAATTTGGTGTCTCCCCCACACCGAAAAGAGGTGGAATCACCGGCCAAGGTGAAACCGAACTTGCTAGCATTCTTAGTGGGCAGCATCCACTAGCTAGTGCCACTATGTTGGCAACATATTTCGAAGACTAGGAGACGTACGGAGACCCTGTTCCACCTGGGTGGTGATCTCATCTCATGAGGCTTACATGTGCTGGCACAAGCTCATTGCTAGTCTATCGGTGCTAAGCTCAGATCTATTTTTCTTTATTATCTTCTTAGAGCTGACTCAAACATTATGGAAGCTTGATTCTAGTTATGAGGTTTACATAACTCTGTGGATGACTGGTCATCCCTTTCTTTACTTGATGAATATGAACTTAAGTCTTGCATTATCATCATGGTGCGAGTGAGACTTGTATCACGGACTCTAGCACCCTCTTATGTGAATATTTTTGACATAATCAATTAAGTGTATTTGAGACTTGTCTCACTTCTTTTAACACTCTATATTAGGTCAATTTCATAACTTAAGCATTTAGTTAGTTCATTACTCACCTTAACTTGTTCACGTTAATTGTTAGTCTTGTATCATTCTTTATGATAATTATAACTTCTTATACAATGCTATTACGTTCACAAGTTTGTGTGGATAGGGTATATTGGGACTTTTCCCATTGATTGGCATACCCTATGTTATGAGTTCATTGATGTGGAGATTAGCATATATTTTTGAAAGTAATATGATTGGACATAGTTTTGTTAGCCAATTTGTTGGCATCAAACACAATTTCACTAGATATTTGTCATAATATTATCACTAGCCATACCAATTATTCATAAATACATTATAGTAATCTTAAAATATTAAACAAGCCAACTTTTAACCTATGATTAACATATAAAGCAATTCAATGAACAACTCATAACAATTTCATCTTCTCGAACACAAGTAGGTGTTATAACATTCAACATCTTATGTAAATAGCACCCTAAGTATGCAGATCTAACAAGTATGTTTCATTCGACATATAATTCACTAAAACATACACATAATGATCAGTTAAAACCACATACAAATAATATGCATTGAGAATTTACATCATAGATACTATAGGAATCAGAAATCGGGAGAACTAGGGAGATGAACATGCGATTCATTGGGAACAACCCTAGTTTCGATATTCTTGAAGTTAAAACGTTTGAAAAGACTCTTGGAGAAAGAATTCCAGGAGAGAAAATATACCTTACTGTAGAATTAAATCTACGAAGATCCCCTTGCACTTTGCACGAAAACCTTGAAGAACTCTTGCTATCGCCTAGGGTTTGCTTAGGATTTCTCTTGTTTTTAAGTTGCGGCGTTTATGGTGAATAACGTGAGTCTAAATCTTTAAGATCTCAATGTTAACTAATTCAAATTAGACTATATACTTAATTAAAATAACTTAAGTAGCTAATTATCAAAAGGCCCCTCCTAAATTGGCTAGAATTAGAAGACTATTTGACTTAACCGAAATGTGGAAAATATTTTGTGGTTTCGGTTTTGTCCAATTAATTTAATTAATTAAGTTGCTAAATTAATTAATTAAGTAACTTAGGGTAATTACTAAAGTACCCCTAAGTTGTTAGGACCATAACCAACCCTTTGGACCATCCTAGGTTAGGTACTAGGTTGTCTCTTAGTTAGTTACACGGTTTGGTGACACCCGATTTGGTCTTAGGTTGTCGGGTCCCTTGGTTAGCTATTTTTGGTTTCTCCTAGGTTAGTTAGTTAGTTAGGTCAGTTAGCTAGGGTCTAGGACTGGTTAGGGAGCTTGGCCCCATGTGGGCTGACCCGGACGCGTGCCTGTCCCCAACCGCGCTAACCGAATCGGTTAGAGTGGTCCCCTTGGCCGGTTGCACATGTGTTGCGTGCACTTTCCCAACTAACTATTTTGGAAGGTTCATTTGGAATGTTTACTTATTGTCCCAAGGATCCTCACTATGTCCTTGGGCACTGCTTAATCTATATGATCATTTTAAATGGTTATGTGCTATGGTACTAGGCTTGACACTTGGATGTCTAGTACCTAATGTATATACTGGGCATATGTGAAGAATATAGTTATTTTAGCTTAGTGTCTTCATTGGAGGTACAATTTCTAAACAAGTTTGGATTATATTATGCTTACTTGGGTATATATAGAAATTGGCTACCACCCCTTAGCCAATTTTCTATACTATGCTCAATATTTCTCAATATTGGGCATTGGGATGCCTATGTACCCCCAATACGCATTCTTAAAGAGCTACTAGGCTCTTCACTAGACATGTAATTTTCTGGAATGTTACATCGTCTGACCGTGATTTTTGGATATGTTGTAGCTCTGCGAGTCTAGTTTCAGAAAAATCAAATGGATCACGATTTTGATATTCCTACAATGAGATATGAATTTTCTACCAAAGTCGCGCTGAGCTGAAAAGGGTGACAAAAATCAAAGTTGGAGAAGAATTTACTTGAGAGAGGACTCAGTTGAACTTGATGACACGGCAATGGGAATACGGGTATATATAGATTTCAAAATAGGGAGACATCAATTTGATTCCTACAAACTATGGAAAATTATAATGATGAAAAGTTTATTTTCTACAAATTATGAAAATTATGGTAAATTTTCGTAGAAATTAAATTATGGAAATTTTCCATGGGAATCAAATTATGGAAATTCCATAGAAACCAAATTATGGTAAGTTTTCATCTAAATTATGGAAATTCCGTAAAAATCAAATTATGATAAGTTTTCATAAGAATTAAATTATGGAAATTTTCCATGTGAATCAAATTATGGAAATTTCATAAAAACCAAATTATGATAAGATTTTCTCGGAAGCTACATGAAAAAGTATGCCCGAAGGAGAATAGATTCGCGTCATGAGAATTTGAATTTCTTGCGTTCTATTCAAGTGAAAGCCTAAAATTTGCGTCGAAACCACAAGGTCTCTATCACCAAGTCAAGCTTGTGGACGCAATTCATGCTCATTCAATTATTGGTCATTTCGTAGTTGATGACCTAAATGAAATTACCACACTATGAAAAAATGTCATGCGATAAGTGTTCAAGAGCTTGAAACACTTCAAGTCGAAAATGAGTTGATAAACAACCGAAATTCAAATGACCTCTTACAAATTAGAGAATATTGTCATGAAGACTCTGGTAAAGGTTGACTTCAACATATGGGTGTGTTCATTTCTCATGAAGACTTCAACTTTCGTCGTCCATATTCGGCAAGCCTACACGTAGAGAAGTCTAAAAAAATGCATTCATAAAGACTTCAACCTTCGTCGTCAAAATTCGGCAAGCCTACACGTTGACAAGTCTCAAAAAAAAAAAGGAAAACACATTCATGACTACTTCAAGTCTTGTCGTCAAACTTCGGCAAGCCTCTACTTCGACAAGTCACGAAGTAAGGGGTATTTGTAGACACATAAATTATATTAGATCAAATTCATACAAAATTTGAATTAAATCCATTTAACTTGGGCTAAATAATTAATTTGGGCTTTACAAATAAATAAGTTCATATTATTAAATTCAAATCCAAGGTCCATTTCACCTTGAAGCCCAAACCCATGCCACGTGTCACAGTGACTAGACATCCAAGACCAACAAGGTGACGTCACGTGTCCAAATGAGGTGATAGTACCAGTCAAATACAAGAACGAATCACAATGCGCCAAGTGTGAAAATGTAACGACCCGCTAGGTCGTTTTGAGAGCTAGGACTATTTTGACTTTTTCCATGAAAATCTTGAACTATTCGATAACTACGATTATTTATTTAACGAATAAATTTTAATATTAAATTAATTGATGATAATGCGCCATGTCTGTAATTATTTTAACGTTTAAGTTGAATTGGTAAACTTATTGGGTTGGCTTACCTATCGGTTGGGAGTATAGGTGCCATCAAATTTGTGATTTTGGGTCGTGACACAAAATGACATCCTTTGGCCAATCACAAGCAACCTTGTCCACTCCCTACAACTATAAATAGGGGATAGACATGACATTCAAGGGGATCAAGAAAACTCTTCAACAAGCATTCGACAAATTGGAGAAAGTTATAACATCAACATCAATAGCTCTTTGAAGAAGTGATCAACGGAGTTCTTGCCTGAGATCGACTTACAACGACGAAGCACTTTCCAACGTCTCGGAGATCGACAACATCTCAAGGAGGTCTACATCATCCAACAATTCGGGAAATACGCTACTGAAGGC
The DNA here is from genome assembly GCA_022817965.1 of Solanum lycopersicoides. Classification (NCBI taxonomy): domain Eukaryota; kingdom Viridiplantae; phylum Streptophyta; class Magnoliopsida; order Solanales; family Solanaceae; genus Solanum; species Solanum lycopersicoides. Next base: position 28,660 of record JAJJBR010003056.1, read on the forward strand.
CCTCGAATCGCGTAGAAACTTAAGAGAGAGAATCAAGATAACAATGAAATTGTACTCATAACGATTCATTAATAATAATTACTTTTTTCTTTTATGTATTTTGCTTGCAGTCGATTTTCAACGCTTATGAAAATTTGTTGTGAACAGAATGTCAAATTATTATTTTCTCTTAAAAAAACTATTTTACTAAAATGAGTTTTTTATAATATTTTATTGATATAACGTTTAATTTCATATGTACATTCAGAAATTGAAAACAAACAATCCCAATAATCCAGTGTTCAGATTCAGAAAAAACATCTTAATATTCAGATGTTAATTCGGATTTACACATCTAGATCGTAAAGCATATCTTAATATTCGAATGTGTATTCATTCAGACGTCTAAATATTAATGGAAACAAATTAGACCTTAGATTTGAATCAATGCATAATTATACACAAGTGGTTTTCTTACAAAACAAAATAAATAAATAATAATGAATTTAGATGTAAATGATTATTTAGAAAAAATAACTATACGAAGCAAGAAATATTTTATTTATTTAAGTAGATATAACAAAAAAGAGATAATATTTTTTTAAGTGATATATTTTAAATTACGTAACCATCGATTCAAGAAATCATATCAAGAAATAGATTTGATGATTTTCAAAATCTATTTTCTTGCTAGGTGTACATTTTTGTTTCAAACTAATATTCAAGGGAAAGAGACATAAAAATAGGTTGTCCCTAATGCCATTTCTTTTTTCTTTTTTTTTTTAAAATAAAAAGCACATCAATACAATATGCCAAAATATGTGATTTGTGCATTTTGAAGTCTTATAATCTATCTTTAATTTAAATATGGATCAAACTATATGATAACTATGAAGTTGTATTTATTTCAAAGTTTAAAAGAAGTATTAATATATTGATTTGTGTAGATTATGATAATCTAGATATATACAAATGTTTTGAACAACAATATTCATAATACAGTATGTCTTAGTTCATTATAAGTAAAAAAGATTTCCTATTTTTTTTTATTTGTAATTCTCATGTTTCCCTACGCCCCACTTCACACATCCCCTCCCCTAGAAAATTGTTTACGTAAAGAATGTTTTTTGCAAGTATATTGATAACAAAGATAACAAATTATATATGATACTTAAGGTCAATACATAATACTATGCATATTCTAAAGTAATTTAGATGTTCTTTGTTGCTTCTGTTTATTAAGTTATTGTTGTTAATGTTAATTTAGTAGGCACAATATATAAGTATTGAAAACTATAAAAATAATCTTGTGTATACCTATCAGTTTATAGTTTATATACAATAATAATTTATCAGAAATTGAATACAACACAGACATTGAATGCGATTATGTAGAAATTAGAGTTCAAATTTTCAATTTTTAAAAAAAAATGATATATAATCTGCAGTTCTAAGAAGATACATTCATAGGACTATAGATAATTTTTCAAACCTTTCTTTTGATGGCAGTTCACTGTGATTTGGATTAATCAAGATTCAACTATCAACAAAAGTATTATCCACAACAACAACATGAACTTTCAACCTTTAAATTCTAAAGTTGTGTTAAATGTAATCAAGTCTATTTTTAAATTTCACAATACAATGTAAATTTTTTATGGAAAGAAGTTCTATATATACACAATGCAATTTACGATATAGTTTAGTCCTTGAAAAGTGACGGATTGTTGAGGATTATAAAACTGTTCTAATTTTTTTTTTATAATATTATATTTGTAATAAATTTCAAATAAAATATTCACATATTATAATACAATCCTAAAAAATATTTGTGTGTATATCATTAATACGAAGACTCAAACTTTTTTTTCTTCTCCAATTTTGAGGAGCCGTCGTTTTAATAATGTTGGTGTGTATATTCTAGGAATTCACCTAGTTTTTACTTCTTCAATTTTAAAGGAGCAATCATTTTAAAAGTGCATATTAAAGTGAAGTTGCATAACCAATTGAACTTTTATATTATGAATTTTATAAATTGGATATTTTTGAATATTAAAAATTTCCTAGATTAAATTATTTTCTAAAAATCAGAATTTACAAATTTATAAATTAAAAAATTCAAAATATAAAATAGACTTTTTTGTGTGCTAAATTTTGTCAGTGTCTAAGTAAATTGATGACATTTGTCAGTGATTATATACTGTTGTTTTATATTACACAAAAAATATATCAAATAGTTTTAATAAAATTGTAAATATGTCTAAGATAAAAATTTAAAAAATTATTTAACGTGAATTGAATGGAGTTGTATAACCAATGTATCTTATTGACATGTGTATTTTATTTAAAATTTTAAATTTAGAATATTTAATTAGTTATATGATATTTAATTTAAAATTTAAAATTCTTAAAATTGTGGTGGTGACATGTGTTATTTTCTCATATTATACATATAATTTACTTGATAACTTTATGTAAGATATTTAAAAAATTAAGAAGTTGACACGTACATATTTTCCAATGCTGACAAATGTTAATATTTGTTTAATTAGTTGTTATTTTAATGTAAAACATAGTTATTAATTAAGATGACACATGTCAAATTTAAAACTAATTAAAAAAAATTTACCGATTGTTGTTGTTAATGATTTTTAAAATTAAAAAAATGAGATTAATTATGACGCTGACATTTAAGTATTATCACCTCTCCTATTTTATATATATGATTTTTAATTTTTAATTTAATGATTGTAATGCAGGACTATTAGGTGTGAATTCACTGAATTTAAATTTGAACTTGATTTCTTATTCTTGAGATATTTTCAAAGTTATTATATACACATTTAAAATGTACGTTCATTTGATACACATAGTATCTTAGAAAATTATTATTTATTTTATTGTTGATGCGGTTGTTATCATTAACAAAGATGCAATAAAAATACTATATAAAGTTCATGCATATGCCAATAATTCTATTATTTATATATTTTATATATTTTAATGTGGTATATAATATGGTTAAAAAAAAGATAATCGTATAATAATAAACTAATAATGTAAAATAAATACAGTAGCTATCGTTTGATTTATTTGTGTTCCATAGCAAACTGTTTGTCAGTCCCTCTTTCCCTCATATTCTCGCGCCACTCTCCTCTCTCGCTCGCTCTCGTCGCTCCCTCTCTCGCTTTAAATTAATCATAGAAATGTATAAATGTGTATCGTTTTATAAAGCGAGAGAAAATTGTATATCACATGCAAATACATAGATCTCTGTTCTATACACTTATAATTATACAATACAAATATTTCACTGCCCAAGTTTCTTTGTCTTTTCTTCTTTTGTTTTATACAAATTCAATAATTTCTCTCTTCTCGTTTTATACAATTAATTCACATTGTATATCCCTGCCCAAGTCTCTTTTGCCTTTTCTTTCTCGTTTATACAAATTCAATGTATATAATTTCTCTCTTTCTCGTTTTATGCAATTTGATCCAATTGTATACAAATTCAAATTTTATACAGATATACAAACACATACAATTGAATTAGAGGCTAACAACGATTTATACACATGAGAGGCTAACAGAATTTATACAAATGGTCGCCAGCGAAATTATACGAATCTGAAGAGGAGCCAACGAATTAATAAATTGCTTTTTGTATTTGTAGCGAAATAGGCATAACTTTCAGTTGTATATGTATAGCGAATTATAAACATATATGGTTTTATTATGGAGCGAAGTTATCAAACTTTTGTTATAACATACAAATTTGAATTTTATATTTGATATTGTGAAAGTTACGTAAAAAAATATATTCTAAGTAATAATAGTTATTATATATATATTATATATAATTTATAATATTATATATATATATATACACGATCATAATGTTTTACGCAAATATTTAATACATCTAATTAAATTTATTTGTTTTCTCACTAACTATTATACTACAATAGTATAGTAGCTTTTCTTACTCTTTATTAATAGCAACTACAGATTAAATTTTGTCTCCTATAATGGTTATATTAATTAGTTCATCTCCAATTGTTACTGCAATTACTTTATAGATTATGAGATCAATTAAAATTGTGAAGTAATTTTATGATTAATTTCAAATTGAGGTAATTGATTAATAACTTATTTAACAAAAATTTAAATATTCGAAGAATGTAGAATCTCTTCTCCTAAATCATAGCAACATAATTCATTTATCTCCGCTTAAAAAATTACCACAAAAAATATAATCTATTTTAATCGTAAATAGTTATTAAAAAAAGGGATATTTCTTTAAAAAAATTAATAATTCAAGAAAATAAAAGTGCAACATAAAGTGCGTTATTCAATTATGGATATGAATAGTACATATTTTAGGTAAAATATTTATTTGAAAATATTAATTTAAAAGTCATTTATTTCAACATTTTCGATCATAATTTTTTATTTTATTATAAGGGTGTGATTTCTATTGGTATTCTATTTATATATCTAATAGGAAAGGAAATCCAATCTATAAAAAAATAAATTTTTTCATTGAATCAGAAAGCATATTTAAATTTTAAAATAAAATAAAAATTGCAAACATACAAAAAAAATAATAGATAAAAAATATATTCATACATTATAACTGAGCTCCTTTTATCATTAAATAAATTACAAGTGTTATAGAAATCTTTTTTGTTTCTTTGTATTACTGTAGTTTTTTTGTTTGGTTATTTAAAGTGCATAAATAAAAGGTAACTTCATAATAAAGAATTACTTATATATAAAATCAAGGAATTACTTCACTTTGTGTGTTTAATTAATTTCAATTATAAATATGAAATGCATTTAATAATTATGTATTCAATTCTATTTTTATATTACATATTAAATAATAATTTATAATTTAATACATTTTTCATTAATAATTTGACTCAAAAGTTAGTTAATAATATTTTTGAAATTTGGGATTTTAAATAATACATATATAAAACAGTTAAATTTATACGAACCAGGATATCTACTGCTTTTAAACCTGTTTGCATAGGCTTGTGCAATGATTTACGTTCAATAATTCCAGGGGCTTTCACTTCAACATGTCTTCGCTCGTGATCGCTTAGAGTTCCCTTCCATCAATAGGTACTCCCAAGCCAACGACCACACCCTAGCATAGCCTTTTTCGCAGGCACATCCGCAATAGATCTAGTGCGCTTGACAAGATCACCTTCTTTACTAGCAGTATCACTATCAAAGACAATAATCCCGACATTTTCATTCTCAATATTCAAGGCTATTCTTTTCACACCGGTAGCGAATCAACTATTTTTCCAGCTCGAAACTCGTTCAATCCATAGACACGCACATCAGTCGATACTTGCATTAAAGCACAATAACATTGAATTATAAAGTATGCGCAAGTACCAAAATTATCCCTGGGTGGACATGCAGGACGTCAACATGCCTGTCCACCCAGGGATAATTTTGGTACTTGCACATACTTTATACTTCAATGTTATTGTGCTTTAATGCAATATGACCCATTAATGATGTATTGAAGGATGTTTTGGTAATTTTCCTATGATAGATTCGTTTTGTTTGTTTTTTCTAAAATTAGTTTTTGCTATATTACGTAAATAGTATAAAATATTAGAGAAATTTAAATATACTATAATAACAAATATTTATCATTTATAACAATAATATTTTTCTCACTTAATCATATATATATATATAAGAATCTAGGAAAGCAGCTCTTCGTCGACATGATTGCTTCCCTAGCCGAGGGTAAGATGCATATTTCATTAATATTTTTTTAATATTATGCTTAAATATATTGTACTTGGTTGTTTCATAATTGCATTTCTTTAGTATTGGACCTAAAAGTCCTTCCCTTTTTCGTTCTCAGCCGCAAAAATGGGCCCAATTTTCCAAGCAGGTGGCTATTCTTTTTCTTCCCTTTTCCCTCTACTAATAGAGTAGTTAATATATATGTCCTCTTTAAAACACATTACTTCATTTGTTAGTTTAGAGAGAAAAAAGATACCGAATATTGAAAAATTACGTCTTTTTACCTCTATAAATTATAATAATTAACAATTTAAATATTAAAAATTAAAGTTAAATAAAAAATTCAATTGATTTTTGAAATTTTATTGATATCCTATAAAATGAGTTAAACGATAAATATATACTGTTTGAAAATGACGTAAAAATATTAAAAAATTAAAGTAGTTAACAATTTTTTAAAAATAAATTAAAATACAAAAAAAAAAATCAACAGATACTAAGAAAATCTGTTAATACGGCATAAATTGAGACCTGAAAAATAACATATATATAATAATATCATTAAAAATATTTTAAAATTAAAGTTGTACTTCGCTATAATTACGAGTCAAAGTTATTTTTATGTTTTCTGTTAGTTATCTGAACTTAAAAAATAAAAATATTTTTTTGGGTATTTCTTCGAATTCTGAAAATTATAAAATTCAATTAAAGTTGAATGCTAAAATTTTCTAACAAACTAAAAAAGTAAAGTGAGACAAATGTATTAAAATAAAATAAATAATACAAACCATAATAATTAACAACTTAATATATTTATAAGATATATAAAAATTTTATGGACTCTTTCTCTACATAAATTGCAACAAAGAAAGTAGCATTTAAAATGACTAAAAATTAGTACTACAAATCAAAGTAAATAATAACTTAAAAATTTAGCTCATTCTCAAAATGTTGTCGGTGTCACATAAATTAAAACAAAAGGATAACATATCTTATTTGAAAATGACGTAAAAGATATTACAAATCACAATAATTGACAAACGTATACTTAAAGATATAAAAATTTAATTGATTGTCGAAATTTCATCAATGCTACATAAATTGGGGCAGAAGGAATAATATTATCTGAAAATTATGTAAAAAAATAATATAAATCCAATCATTAATAATACTATCAAAATTTAATTTGCGTGTCACATAAATTTAAACAAAATAAATACTCCCCAAATTTAATTTATGTAACACTTTTCATTTTTAGAAAGTTAAAAAATTTAACTTTGATCCAAAATTTAAGCATGAAATTATTATTTTTATTTGAAATAAAATTTATATAATTTTAAACTACGTCAAAAGTACATATTCAAGTTGAATCAAACAAGAAGTCCAAATTTTCAATTGTCTTGATTGGAATATATAATATGATTTTATATTGAGAAATTATTAGAATGGAATAGCCAATGACAAAACCCCTTACGTACCATGACGAGGACCATTAATTGGTAACAAAAGTCCAAGTTGATGACAATGCCAACTTGAACTCCCCCATCTATCTTCTTATTAAAAATATATAAATTAAAATTAAATCTACTCTTGAATAATTCTGTATGTACACTATTTTGTAACTAATCCATATTAAAAATATCTCCCGTAAATATAAATATTAAAGTTCTCATAAAGTACTAAAGTCATAAAATGTTTAAAATTCTACTTCAAAACTTACAAAATAATTTTTTTCGTTCCTCATAAAATGAAATAAATGAATAATAGTTTTTGATTCGATATTCTCCTTTAAAACTTTTAATCAAGTGGTCAGCATTTTCTTGCAAGTGGTACCAGCATTATTGAATTTCATCAAATAAAAAATTAAACTTAAAGCTGTTGATTTGATTTGAATTTTAGTAATTGTTCATCTTCTAATGATCAAAAAACAACAAACACAATCATATTCTTGATAAGATAGAATATTTGGGAGGATCTCGCGTAATTAATTACAAGAGTACATTGTGTTTGGAATTATGACCTCCTTAATTATGTAAAAGAACACATACTTACTATTTGTTCTTTACTATTTGAGAGTTGTAGTAAATAATTTCGTAAAATAATAAATAGTTCACAATTTTGTATTATTATCTCAACTTCAAAGTTCAAATTACAACAAACAAAAATCTCCAGATTTAAGTCTTCTTAAGTCTTTCAAGTTCACAAACTTGTTAGACTTATCTTACGCTCAATACTTAACTGCAATCAATAAGTATCAATTGCAATCTTACAATAATTTCTCACGAACTCACAGCACTCCCCAAGTAACTTACAAAACTCTCTCAAAAGGTTGATCGTATTTCGTTTTTCTCTTTATGTAAGTGTGCAATCTTTTCTGACGACAATATTACCCTATTTACATATCAAAACGTCTCAAAGTCTTGTTCAATTCAAAGTAGACTTTATCGCTTTCTCAAAGCCTTGTTCAACTCGAACTTGACTTTACCGCATCCGCAAAGCCTTGTCCACACCTTTTTTGTGTAGTTTTCTTACTTGACTTGACTTTGATTTATTTCCTTCTTGAATCCTTATTCACGTCGTTCTACTCCTTCTTTGCTTATGCTTCCTACTTCAGTTAGGACTCATAATTATATTTACACTTCCACTGATTTTGTACAACTTGTTCCTTGCTCAATTACTTTGTCAGTCTTCAAATCCTTATTAACTAACATTTTGACTTTAAGTAAGGAAATTAAGAATTAAGAGAAGAAAATTTTGTACAATCATTTCATCTACGTCATCTTGGGGATCTGTGCAAGGATACAATGGAATTATTCTTTCCCAAATGGGTATTGTGCACTTAAAAATTGTTTAATGAATAGAGTACTCTTGATAGTACATTCTTAGTTTTCTTTTTTAAGAAGAAAATACTACTATTAAAAAAATACTATTGTTGCTAAAACTCAGATTGATTATATTTGTTTATGGTAAATCTAATATAGGAAATTCAACCATGGTATAATTTATATCTTTCATTGACTAGCTAAATTCTCATCTAAGGATGTGTATGTTGTCTCCTGTATTCAGATTAGCAAATCAGACATAATAAAAGATGAAGAGAAAAACATAAATAACTATCCGAGTCCCCCGTGTGTCCTTAAAAAATTTAATCCTCTCAAATATCCGAGATTACAGAATAATTCCTCCCAAGATATAAATGGATTAACCACTAAAAAAAGTAGCGATACCTCAAAATTCGATAATTTCAACGAACTCAAAATGACAGCAACGAATCACACACAGACACGATCAATCCATTTTGTTTTATAAGAAATGTATGCAAAAGAAAGGAAAAATTCAATGCAGAATAATGAGAGAAAGTCTCTCTATTTATAGCCAACAACGGGTAAAGATCACAACTGTTAGAAAGAAGACTACCTTTCATAAAGGTCATAACACTTTGGAAAAGACATAACCTTTCAAACGGTCACAACCCTTTAGAAAGGAGACAACCTTTCATAAAGGTCACAACCCTTCAACAGAGTCACAACCCTTCATTTTCTGTTCACACCTGTAAAATCCAAAAATCTCCCACATGAATAGGAATGACTATTGTTAAAACATATGCATGAAAAACTGTGTGATTCGTAAGTAAGGATTGATTGCATCTGGATAAGTGGATTTTTCTTTGAACTTTCCAGAGTGAACCTATATCAGATATACTCGGTCAATCGGTAAATTTGATATCTTTGAACCGTCGAGCTTTGGTGTATACATAGACAATATATGTCACACAATCAACTCTTGAACTGCTTTCGATTCTCATTGTTTTGTTCGTTTCTGCCATGTGCACGTCTTGGTTTATAAGTGCGTAGAGGACTGGCCTTATCGAATTCTCCTTGAAGAGGCTTATACTTTACACTTACATAGGTTATTTCTAAATGTGTTGTCCCGTAGATACACTATTTGATATACCCTGTTTAAAACTTAGAAACCATTAAAAAGTCCTAATGCTTTTATCCTTGTTACTGAACATTGTCTTATCATGAGAATGAACCACAAATTTTTTTTGACCATGTTGAATAGTCATCAATGACTTTCTTTGATCTCGTTGAACCTAATCTTGGGATCTCCAGTCTTCTAGGTAGAGTTACCGCCACAATGACTTGTCCTCGTCCATAGTCCCATTCCCTTTGATGATCTATCAACTCCCTCTCCAGTTAGACATTTTGTAAGTGGATCCAACACATTATTCTTTGACTTTATTTAGTCAATTATGATAATTCCACTAGAGAGTAGTACTCTAACGATATTATGTATATGTCATATATGACGAGACTTTCCGTTATACATCATGATATATGCCCTACCTATTGCAAATTAACTTTCACAATGTATGTGTACTGGAGCTAACAATTTGAACTAAAATCTTTAAAGAAATTTCGGAGTGATTCAATTTATTCATCGACCTTATTTAGAGTGATAAGCTCAGATTTCATAGTATAGCGAGCAATAAAATTCTGTTTGGAAGATTTCCAAGATATTGCTCCTCCACAAAGAGTAAATACATATCCACTCGTGAATTTTACTTCATTTGATCTGGTGATTCAATTCACATCACTATATTCTTCTTGTATGGTTGAATATTAGTTACAATGCAAAACAATAGTTTTTAAGTATGTTTTAAGTACTCCAAAACTCTTTTCATTGTCATTCAATGAGTTTGATTGAGATTACTCGTAAATCAACTCAGTTTACTAATAACACATGCTATATCTGATTGCGTACACTTCATGAAATATCTCATACTTCTTAATACTTTAGCATAATCCAATTGTGAGTCAATTTTGCCTTCATTTTATTGAAGTACAAAACTCACATTTATTGGAGTCTTGACAATATTGAAACAAAAATACTTGAACTTTTCAAGTACCTTTTCAATCACATCAGTAACTTCAATGTCTTTCATATCGAAGTTACTTTCTAGCACATGCTTAGTAGAATTTATGTCATAAATATCTCTTTTGATGATCAACATGTCATCAACATAAAAACAAACAATGACCTTGTGATTCGAAGTGACTTTAATATAAAAATATTTATCACATTCATTTATCTTGAATTGATTTGCCAACATAGTTTGGTCAAACTTCGCATGTCATTATTTGGGCGCTTGTTCTTAGTCCAAGAGTGACTTAACAAGTTTACAGACTTTCTTTTCTTTACCAGAACCATAAAGACCTCGGGTTGTTCCATGTAAATTTGTTCCTTCAATTTTCCATTTTTGAAAAATATTTTCACAATCATTTCGATGAATTTGAAGGCAGTATACTGCAACTAGCGCAATTAACATCTAAATTGATTTAATCCTAGTTAATGTCTATTATGTGTCAAACTAGACTTTCTTATTGTCTAAAGCCAATGACACCAAGTCTTTCTTTGTATTTGTCAATAGTTTCTTCAACTTTCATTTCCTTTTGTAGATCCACTTTGAACCAAAAAGTTTATTTCCTGGAAAAGATCAACGAACTCTCAAGTATTGTTGCTAAAGATTGAATCTATCTTACTATTGACAACCTCTTTTTAAAAAAAATAAGTCCACAGAGGACATATCTTCTTTGAATTTATGAAATTCATTTTCAAGAAGAAGTGTTACGAAATCATAACTCCAAGGAATTAATTTGTCTATTGACAATAACTACGCCTCTAAATCTCTTTAATAAGTACATCCTCTTTTGGTTATTTCCAAGGTCGCTTAGACCCTTCACTTGACCATCCGACGGTTCAGGCTGATGAATCATAAATTGACATGCTTTACTGTTTGTAGCATATCCAATAAATATAAAATTCACAGTCTTAGGTCCTATTTTGACCCGTTTGGAAATACTTCCCTCATTTCTATAATCTCATATGTAATAGACTGTATTGTATATTGTTCTTTCAAGAGTTACTGCTTGTATATACTCTAAGGGACGACAAACAATTCACTATCAGAATAGAACAAAGTTTGAACAAACAAACTTTTTGTTTCTCCCTTTTTTAACAAACAATTTTTTTTATTTGTTGCTCCCTTTACTAACAAACAAATTTTTTTGTTTCTCTTTTTCTGAACATACAAACTTTTTGTTGTTCTGTTTTGCTATAACAATAGTCTCCTCCATAAATTTTGTGGTAAACCTGAACTTATATATAGGACATTCAACATTTTCTTCAAAGTTCGGTTTTTTTTCTATCAACAATTTCATTAGATTGAGGTCATGAGTATGTACATTAATTTGGTGAATGATTCCATTTTCCAAATATTTTTTTGCAAAAGAAGATTCATATTCTCCACATCTATCACTTCTAATCATGACAATGATTTTCAACTTCAGTTTTATATTTCCTACATGTTTCTATCGCTTCATTCTTACCATTCAACAGATAGAGATAACAATATCTAGTGCAATGGCCAATAAATTTATGAAAAACTTTTTTCCATCAAGAGATGGTGTTGACTTCATATCACAAATGTCAGTGTAAGTCAATTCTAAGGGATTAAAATTCCTTTCAAAAAATTTATAAGTATGCTTAACATACTTAGATTCAACACATACTTGACATTTTGATTTATTGCACCAGAGGTTAGGCAACTTCTAAGTTGACCAGTTTTAGCAAGGTTTTGTAATTGACATGTTCCAAGCATTCATTTCACAAACAATTTGATTCAAGCAAGTAAGAACAACCAGAAATACGGAGTTTGAAAAGACCTTCTATGAGGTAACTTTTTCTAACAAATATTTTGTTTTTTACTTTTTTATAACATTGTCAAATACAAACATTGTTTTAGTCAACACCTTGTCAGATGTCCTTTTCCAAAGAACTTTTCCATAACATTCAATTTGATATAAAATTATCCATGACCATAGTCTCACCGGTCCAATAAGGGCAATATGACCCAACTGTTTGTTTTATAACACAAACATAACATATCACTTTTCACCATGTTCATGTCTATACAAATGGATATATATTTTCATGAAAAATCACAATATTTTAAGTGACACTTTTTCATCAAAGAATACAATTCTTTTGAACGAGTAATATAATTTTGTGATTTTATACTAGTCATATCATATACTAGTTTAGAGAGACTCAACGATCACAATATCAAATATACTCCAAGAATTTTGTTGGTCTAACATAATACAAGAATGTCATTAAATTTCATATCTTTTACTATCAAACTTAAATTAGATAGTAAGTCTAATTTTGTCTTTATCACAAGTAAAGAACCCCCCACATTTTAAATATGATTTCAAAAATATTTTTCAAGTATTTGAAATTATTTTCCACATATTTTTTTTCATGCTTTCAATTTGTATACCATCAAAATACACAGGCAACACGAATCCTTCTTTTTGGAGTTTAATCCATGGAAAAACTCATTGCAGGCACAAAAATCACTAATTTTATGTGATTAGTACTTTTTTTCCTTAGTGTCACAAATAGACAGACCACTTAGTATTTAGAATACTAACAATAAAGATTCAATCTTTATACAATTTGTTTCTAGTTTAACAATGAAGTTTCAATATTCTTCTATTCATTAATCGAATGAACCTTGATTTTTGATGGCAATTTTATATTTTTCGAATCAGTTTCACATTCAGACAGAGTAGTAAGACAAAAAGATTTTGCCTCCAAAAACCTCAAATACAACACTGTTTCTAGCTAATGATAAAATTTATCTTTTTCAAATCATTTAGCCTTAATATTCCTGACAAACATTTTGTACTCTTTGAGTAAGAATATTCATTCAAACAGATTATTTAATAAGTTGGTGAAGTTTCTATATTCTTCACACCAATGCACAATCTGATTTGTTCATGAAATTCTTATATTCTTCAAACGAAGGAGTAAAACAATCATAAGATTTTAGTCTCCAAAAGTCAAATACAATTAAATTTTACACGGAGTAGAAAACTACAAAAAAATTTCTTCCCTCTTTTAAACAGAATATGTATTAATAATAAAGACATATTCTGAGATCATAACATAACGATCATCTAGCCTAACATTTATGAAATAAATCTTATAACTTATAAAGGATAAAAAAAATAATCAAGAAAGATAAAGATCGAACCTGATTTTTCCTCTCACTGAAGCATATTCTATCTGTCAGCAACGATTCCATGCAAGTCACTTTTCTTACTAATTTTTTCATTCTTTTCTAGTTTCCATCATATTCTAATTTTCCTTAGAGGATATTGAATTTCAACGAGAAACTAAACTCATGTTCAAATATTATTAGGAGACAACATCTGTTCATTTACTTCTTCTCATAGTTATATAAAATCAAGAATATAGAAAAATAATCAAAGTGCACATCTTAGCCTTAATGCACAAAATAACTTTTCTTATTGAAAAGAAAATTGAAGGGTGAGAATTTATTAAATGCACTTGGGAAGAAAATAAAAATAATTTTACCCATCCAAGAAAAACATACTAAAGAAAATATACTCGAACATATCAAAGTAGTATTAATTCATCCCAAATCTCTTTTATTATCTAATAAAATAATTCTGTTTTTCTTTTTTTCCCAACAAAAAGAATACAGAAAATTACATACATTGGAAGCTTCCAAGGTCATTATAGGAATTCGTACAAGGATAGAAGAGAATTATAATTCCCGAACTGGTTGCCAACATTAATATGAACTCTATCATTTCACTTTTGCTTGACAATAGAAGTGAGATTGGGCAAGGCTTCAATGGTGAGGATTTGAGGTTTTAATCAGATAATTAGATCTAGAAATAGTTTATATCCAACTAAACCCTCATTCTTTGATGTGTTCATGTATGTCTATTCATAGCTTCAGTATCCTCACTGTTTGTGTTGACCACATCATCTATAGAGTTATTTAGTAAGTGATCAGTATTATTCTATTAATCTGATCCGTATTTCTAGTATCTTTCATTAAGATGATATTTATTGGTTGCGCTTCACAAAAACTATGTTTGTTCGAATCATATTAGTAAGATCAAAACAATATTACAATTATCCTAAGTCCTATGGTGAACACCTAACTGTTTACCTCTAAAAAGGTACAATTGAATTATATGTGAGGTTGAAAAGATAATGAATAAACCTATGTAGATAAAATGATGAATAGCTAAAAGTTAAGCAAAATAATGAATTATACATGATAAGCAAATAAATAATTAAGATAGCCCATCTAATTCATGATATCGATGTGTAAAGAAATATCGAGGTATGCTAGATGAGATGATGAACATATGATTCAAGTGATGAAATCACTAGAAAAAAAAATGACAGTATTCACTAGAGTATGATTCGACCTAATTTGTGTTTTTCTTTTTACAAGGAGACAATTTATACATATATATATATATATATATATATATATATATATATATATATATATATATATATATATATATATATATAATTTTTTTTCTCATTTTAACTCTTTATATAACTTTTATATGTGATTTATGACTTGCAAAGATGGATGATACAATTTTGAACTGATTAAGATCAACACTGGAGAAGATAAAGTATTTAAGAAGTATGAGTGAGACGTGTGTAGAAATTATTCATATGGTGTTTTTTGATAAAGATTCCGAATAGATTCAAGGGTAAACATTATCTTTTAGGAAAGACAAAAATTCGCAAAAAAAAATATCTGGACCATGTCCCGCTACAACGGGCTGGATGCCGCTGGCGCAGTCGCGCTACAACGAGGTAAGTTGCTGCTACAACAAGATAGGCGAGGCAGAATGTAAATCTTATTTTCTCCATCTTCCTAAAATATCTAGAAAAGTCGTAAATTACCCTAGAAACCTCAGAAAACCTGCTCTAAACTAGGGAAGGAAGGAGAATGAGATTCTTAGCATGGGGATAGTGGAACCTTGTGAAATCTTGGCCAAACTCACCGTCTCGAATCCAGGAAAGCTGGAAACAAAGCCAAAATCCCGTACAACCCTTGGCGTCCTGGTAGTTAAGTTTCATGCATTGAGTAGTTGTAAATATGTGCTTACCATGTAATGTATGAAATCAATAATATGGGTTATTTGTAGACCTTCTTGCACCGAGTGAATGCTGTGGAAAATTTCTAAAATTCCACGAAATTGGGTTAGTTCTTAAGTAGAAATTTTAATGACCTGTCAAGGCCCCAAATTTGTTTCTTGAATAGATTTGCTTTAAAAATAAGGGTATCCGGTAAGGTGGAATAAGGTTAAAGATGAGTGCCATGTTCGATATATTGTAGTCATGAAATTGATGAATAATAGTAAATTAGGATTAAACCCTAAGGAGAACTAGGGCTGAACTTGATCTATCGTATGTTAAGAATCGAGGAGTAATTCGTAGGTGATAGTTGTGAGTCTACGATTGAGTGATGTTTGTTTGTTTGTTCTTGCTTAATTATGATACTTTTATGTGTGTGAATGTTGCAATATCGATCACACTTGTTGTAAATAAGAAAGATGAATGATGTTGCCATGAAATCATGATGTAAATGTATGATCTTGATGCTATACTTGTGACAGTGAGTTTGGTGTGTGTTTGGGGATCGGATTTCCACGTTCCGTCAAGCTAACTTGGATCGAGTTTCCACATTCCAGCACTACTATTGGATTGGGTTGCCACATTGTGGCATAACTGTTGGATTGGGTTGCCACGTTTTGGCACAATTATTGGATCACGTTGCCATGTTCCGGTACAACATTGGGATCGAATTGCCACGTTTTGGAAAGCTAACTGTTTGAGTTTTGATTCCGTGAGAGGACCAACTACTTTTGGTAATTGTGTATTGTGAAGCAGGTTATATTTAACATTATGCGTATGCGGAAGTCTTTGTGGTCGTATGTAGGTGGATTATGTGTATATAAGCAAATACGTGGTGACGTAAATATGATCTAGAATGTAGACTTGTTGGGTAATAGTTATAGCTCAAGGTGCTCTAGGGGTGAGTGGTGAATAGTGAGAGGTGTTAGTCTGGGTAAGTACCAAAAGATAGTGGGCTAAGGTTAGAGTTGAGGTAACAAAATTATATGGTCTTGGTTAGGCAAGGTGACCAGAAATTACGGGTATAACACGATCGACTGGTAGGAAAGAAAGGTAGTAGTACTTGGGAATATTCAATGGGGTTAGTATGTTTAGTCTATGATATAATAAAACTGGAAGTTTTAGTGTCGGTAAAATAGTCATCATTCAGAGCATTGGTGTAAATTGAATGTGTTACAAGAGAGGGAAAAGTTGGAGAAGCGAGTGGTCTAATGCATGATCATATTATTTATTTCTTTACATTATGAGGTGAGCGTCGGGTTGCCCGATAATGCATACCAGTATGTGTGGTTGTATTGATACTACTCTTGTTATGTCTTTTGACATAGTCTGGATGCAGGATTGGTGATTTTTTATCAGGTGAAGACGAAGAAATTCTCCAACATCTTCTATTCTCTTCTGCATGGTGGGAGCTGTGTCTTTTGTTTTTTTTTTCTTCCAAATTTTACTCTTAGTAGCTCTTGCGCCTGTTAGACTAGATTCTCGGGATTGTTAATTACTTTACAAGTTTTAACTGGTTCGTTTAAAAAGTTCCGCTTATAAACATTTGATCTCTATTATACTTGTATTCATTAATTTTCCGCATGAACAAACTTGGGTTCGATGGTTTTCCTACTTAGGTGTTAGAGTGGAATCCCGCATGAACCGGTGGGTCGGGTCGTGACAATTGATATCAGAGCTTAGGTTACCAATCTCCCCGTACAAGAGCAAAATATTAACTAGACTCCTGCGGATTGGTGTGTTGATGTGCACATTAATCTTCAGGAAGATAGGAAGCATTCTAGGGAGTCGTTTCACTCATTCTATCCTCTGTGCGAAGTGTCACTTGTGGTATGACTTGAGTCCAACTGGTATCTCCCTATTCCAATTGATATTTCAATGAAGTGGACTAGACGTCATGCTTTTGATTGAAGGGATACAAGTAAAAGTTAATTGGAACTGAGAAGGTTCCAATTGGTATTTAGCCTTAAGGGTCGTGCCAGACATAAATGACAAGTAATGGTCATCTATGGGACTAACTAACTTGTAAAGTGAGATTGTTATGATGCGCAATTATGGTTGTGAATGTGTGACCTGTGTTTGGAATTTGATGTTGTGTAAGTTGTTGGGTGAATCGTTAAAGTATGCAAATGTAATTCCTTGAATATCATGAAATTTGTTGACATAAACTCTAATCATTAAGTATGTGAATGTCAGAGTGTATCTTGGGTGTGTACGACCTATAATGCGAAGTTGTCTATAACATTATGGGTTGAATATTCTATACCCTAATATGAAAATTTTAGTAGTGTGATGGAATGGTAAAATAGGGACCCTTGGAAAATCTAAGGAAGTGACAAAAAACCCATAATTTTTTTGGCCTTGGTTCTGTTCCCGTCGGAGCTTCTACAACGAGATTACTCCCGCTAGAGCGGTGCCGCTACAGCGGGATTTATCCCACTAGAGTAGGACGAAAGGAGGCAGAGACTCGTCAGTTTTCCCTGTTTCCCCTATTCTCAAACTTTCTACTTGGAAAGGGGCTAGAACCAATCCCTGCAACTCCCAAACCAGTGTTCAACAACTATAGTAGCAAAATTTAATTTAAGATTTACAAATAGGGCTGCATCATACATCCAAAACAAGCATCCACGTGCTACCAAAACTTAGAAAATGTCAAAATGTGGTTATAAGATAAAACGAGTTTGTCTTAGAATTCACAAGTAAGAAGAAAAAGGAGCAAAGAAGCAACTAATCAGGAACTCTCAAATTGGGTGGTGTCCACGTACGAGTTCATGTCCTCAGGGAGTTCCAAGCCATCCCAAGTCTCGTTCAGCATTGGAAACTATGAAAAGTCCTTCGGGTCAAGCTGGGAAATCTTTTTGACCTGGTCAACGCAAGTAAAAATGGCCTTAATAGTCTTTCACATTCGGGACATTAGGCGATCCCTCTCTAAGCTCTTCCTACTCTCCTCGCGATGTGTAGGGAGAGAAACTATACCTCGAGGGCAGTACTGGGAGGAACCGGAGTGAAGTCAGCATAGGCACTCCTCCAGATCCACTTCGACCTGTGCACCTGAGAGATGTCCTCACCGTTTGAACCTGCGGTCGCCATGCTACTACTAGCCCTGTCAGTCCTCCTCCTCTTTCTCCTAGAAGTAGATCTATACCTGACCAAAAGAGGGTGAATGGGGGATCCATAGAAAGCACCTCGTCAGCATCGAGTAAAGGCACTCATGCCTGCTTGCAAAGGGAAGTGACAAAACCATGAAGGAATAACGCCTTCTTGTTGTCCCGGTAGAATATCTTCCGCTCAGATAAAATATGCACCCCGACATTTTGTTGGATACCCTTTATAGCACACACCACCACCATATCTCGTGGAAAGTCAACATCGGGCATGGTTGCCCAACGGGAGGATCCTTCTAGACACCATGTGTAGCCACCTTTTAGCATTAGGTGACGAGTCAGCGGTAGTAATGCCATCGACAGTACCCAGTAGACCTGATTCCGGCACATAGGCTCAATGAGTGTATCCCTCAACCAATCCTGATCAATCTCCCTAAACTTGGTCTCACACTCAAGGTTCGGGAACTCTGGCACCTCCAAAACCTCATTAAGGGTAGTGGCGTTCAAGGGAATTTCAACTCCCCGAACGCGAATGACTGGATAAGGGTCCTGCTAGTAGACGGTAGGGAGGATGTCATAAAACTCCGTCACCCAAGTAGAACGTGCATTTGAGGGAGCTTCAATCAGCGGTAGACACCTAAACTTGACCAGGCGAGCATAAAAAGCAAGAGCATTCTCTTCCACCCGGTGTAATACAAAAGCCCACTCGCACCAGAATCTCGTGGTGCGGTAGTCGTGGTGTATATCTCAACTAGTAACATCAGGAAATCGGACAAAATGCTAGTTCACATCGTCGTGTCCAGCTATTTAGAAATCCTCCAATGAGTTAAGATAAACTAGAACAATTTAGACTAGTCGGGGGAGGTTAGGCAAAAAGAGAGAAATGTTGGTGTTACGGGGGGACTACTGGTTCTGGGACATCCCGCTACAACAGCCAGAATCCCGCTACAGCGGGATGATGCAGGTCGCTACAACGACTTTCATATTGGACAAACACCAGACACAAAAATGACGTCTCTTTGTCCCAAAATCGTTGTTTTGTCATAATTCCAGCATATTAGAGTATGTTAACTATCCTAGAACATAAATACACAATTATTTAAACAAAATAACCCCTAAATAGTGTTCAATTTAGAGTTTTGTCAAAACAACTTTTCAACTTCCTCCCACCCATTTTTGTACTGATTTGCCCATAATATTACAAAATCCTTACGCCCAGGACGTTGTGTAAACGTTGGAGACATAAGAGAAGTAACCATGCCACATTTTTCTAAACACATTTAGCGACCTAGTTCAAAATTTGAATAACTACCCAAAAATTGTTTCAATTTTGATCTGTTAATTAGCACACAATCATAATAATCAAACAACGAATTGAGGAGTAAAGGAGAACGAGGAAATACCTGAGATTTGCTGATTCGAAGAAGAGTGATTGAGAGAGTTTAGAGAGGGTTTGAGTAAGGGAGGAAGGAGGAAATAACGAAAAATGTTCCCCATTTCCCCCTTTATTATCCCCGATCTCCCGCTAAAGCAGGAGATTATCTCGCTATAGCGGGAGGGCTGCCGCTCTAGCGAGAAGAGTCTTGAAATTATGGAGGCTTGATTTGATCATCGTGTGTAGCTCGTTAATTACCCCCTAGCCTGGAAACATAGTACATATTTTGTGTTTTTCATTTTAACCTCTCCTAACCTAGAGTGTATCTTCCCGTGGATTCAAATCAATTAAGAGGTCACAATTCTTTGTAAATTCCAAGTTATGCCATTTCGGTAGTCAGGAGTGTCTCGAAACTAGAACGTTTGATGACCTAGCACTAGTCGTTCAAGAATGAACGAGGGATAAGTTGGAATCTATTGTAACAACCTGAATAATCGTTATTCAGGAAAGACCAAAATCTGCAAAACAAATTTGGACCCTGTCCCGCTTCAGCGGGTTGGATGCCGCTGGCGCAGCGGCGCTACAATGGGGTAAGTTGCTTCTACAGCGGGATAGGTGAGGCAGAACGTAATTACCCCATCTTCCTAAAATACCTAGAAAAGCCATAAATTACCCTATAAACCTTAGAAAAGATGGTCTAAACTCGGGAAGGAAGGAGAATGAGATTCTTAGCGTGGTGATGGTGGAACCTTGAGAATTCTTGGCCAAAATCACCATCTCGAATTTGGAAAAGTTGGAAATGAAGCCAAAACCCCGTACAACCACTTGACGTCCAAGTAAATTAGGTTTTATGCATTGTGTAGTTGTAAATCCATGCTTACTATGTAATGTATAAATAGATAGTATGGGTTATGTGTAGACCTTCGTGCACTGAGTGAATGCTGTGGAAAATTGCTATAATTCCACGTAATTTGGTTAGTTTTTAAGTAGAGATTTTGATGACCCGTCAAGGCCTCAAATTTGTTTCTTGAATAGATTTGCTTAAAAATTAGGGTATACGGTAAGGTGGAACAAGGTTAAGGGTGAATTCTACGTTCTATCTATTGTAGTCATGAAATTGATGAATGTTATTAAATTAGGATTAAACCCTAATAATGAACCCTAAGAAAGAACTAGGGCTGAACTTGATCTATCTTATGTTAAGAATCGAAGAGTAATTTGTAGGTGATGGTTGTGAGTCTATGATTGAGTGATGCTTGTTTGTTCTTGCTTCATAATGATATTTGTATGTGTGTGAATGTTGCAATATCGATCACACTTGTTCTAAATGAGATAGATGAATGATGTAACCATGAAATCATGATGGAAATGTATGATATTAAGGATATACTTGTGATTGTGATGTTGATGTGTGTATGAGGATCGGATTGCCATATTCTGGCACAACTATTGGATCGGGTTGTCACGTTTCGACAAAACTATTGGATCAGGTTGCTATGTTCCATTATAATTATTGGATTGGATTGGCAGGTTTCGGTATAACATTGGCATCGGATTGCCACGTTCCGGCATAACATTGGGATCGGATTGCCACGTTCTAGAAAGCTAGCTGTTTGAGTTTGAATTTCGTGAGAGGACCAACTACTTGTTGTAATTGTGTGTTGTGAAGTAGGTTATATTTAACATTATACGTATACAGAAGTCTTGATGGTCGAGTGTAGGTGGACTATGTGTATATAAGCTAATACGTGGTGACATATATGATCTAGAATGTGTACTTGTTAGGAAATAGTGAAAGCTCAAGGTGCTCTAGGGGTGAGTGGTGAATAGTGAGAGGTGTTAGTGTGGGTAAGTTCCAAAAGAGGGTGGGCTAAAGTTAGAGTTGAGTTAACGAAATTATATGATCTTGATTAGGCAAGGTGGCGAGAAATTAAGCGTATAACACAATCAACTGTTAGGAAAGGAAGGTAGTAGTACTTGTGAATATTTGATGGGGTTAGCATGTTTAGGCTATGATATAATAAAACGGAAGTGTTACTGTTGGTAAAGTGGTCATTATTCAGAGCATTGGTTTAAATTGAAGATGTTATAAGAGAGGGAAAAGGTGGAGAATCGAGTGATTTAATGCATGATCATATTATTTATTTTTTATATTATGAGGTGGGCATCGGGTTGACCAATGATGCCTACTAGTACATGTGGTTGTACTGATACTACTCTTGCTATGTCTTTTGACATAGTCTGGATGTAAGATTGGTGATGTTTCATTAGGTGAAGACGAAGAAATTCACCAACAACTTCTATTCTCTTTGTACATGGTGGGAACTGTGTCTTTTTTTATTTTGTCCAAATTTTACTCTTATTAGCTCTTATACCTGTTAGACTAGATTTTTGGGGCTATTAATTACTTTACAAGTTTTAATTGGTTCGTTGAGAATTTTTTTGCTTATAAAGATTTGATCTCTATTATACTTGTATTTCGTTAATTTTCTGCATGAACAAACTTTTGGGTATGAGAGTTCTCCTTCTTAGGTGTTGTTATCTCTTTTATTCAAATTAGCAAACCAGAAGAAATCAAAGATGAAAAGAAAAACACAAAGAACTACCCGAGTCCACAGAATCAACTGTGTCCCCTTAAGAATTAATCCCCTCAAGTACCCGAGGTTACAGATTAATTCCTCCCAAGATAAAATGGATTAACCATTAAAGAAGTAGCGGTACCTCAAACTTCAATAAATTCAATGAACTCAAAATGACAGCAATGAATCACACATACAGACACGATCGATCGATTTTATTTTGTAAGAAATGTATCCAAAAAAAAGGAAGAATTTAATGCTGAAAAATGAGAGACAATCTCTTTATTTATAGCCAACAAAGGGTAAAAATCACAAATCTTAGGAAAGAAGACAACCTTCCAGAAAGGTCACAACACTTTGGAAAAGGCATAACCTTTCAAACGGTTACAACCCTTTAGAAAGGACACTACCTTTCATAAAGGTCACAACCCTCCGACAAAGTGACAACCCTTCAGGAGAGTCACAACCCTTCAGGAGAGTCACAACCCTTCATTTTCTGTTCATACCTTTAAAACCCAACAATCCCCCACATCAATAGGGAATGACTATTTTTTAAAAAACTTATGCATGAAAAATTGTGTGATTCGTAATTAAGGGCTAATCGCATCTGGATAAGTAGGTTTCCCTTTAAACTTTCCGTAGTGAACATATATCGGATATACTAGGTCAATCGGTAGATTTGATATCTTTGAACCGTCGAGCTTTGGTGTATACCTAGACATCATAAGTCACACAATCAACCCTTGAACTGTTTTTGGTTCTCATTGTTTTGTTCGTCTCAACCATGAATACATCTTGGTTAATAAGTGCTTAGAGAACTGGCATTACCGAATTCTCCTTGCTTACACTTCACACTTAGATAGGTAATTTCTAAATGTGTTATCCCATAGATACACCATTTGATATACCCTGTATCAAACTTAGAAACCATTAAAAAGTCCTAATGCCTTTATCCTTGTTACTGAACATTGTCTTATCATGAGAATGGACCATAAAAATAATATTTTTACAATGTTGAACCGTCATTAATGACTTTGTTTGATCTCCTTGAACCTAGATCTTGGGATCTCCAGTCTTCTAGGTAGAGTTACCGCCACAATGACTTGTTCTCGGCCATAGTCTCATTCCCTTTGATAATCTATCAACTTCATCTCTAGTTAGGCCTTTTATAAGTGGATCCGACACATTATCCTTTGACTTTACATAGTCAATTATGATAATTCCACTAGAGAGTAGTTCTCTAACGATATTATGTCTACGTCATATATGACGAGACCTTCCGTTATACATCATGCTCCATACCCAACCTAGTGTATGCATACATAATCTAAAGGTTTGGGCCAAAAATCTTTCAAAAAATTTCGGAGTCATTCAACTTCTTCACCGGTCTTATCTAGAGAGAAACTCAGATTTCATAGTAGAGCGAGCGATACATTTTTGTTTGGAAGATTTTCAAGAGACTGCTCCTCCACCAAGATTAAATACATATCCACTTGTGGATTTTATTTCATTTGACCTGGTGAGTCAATTTGCATCACTATATTCTTCCGATACTGTTGAATACTAATTATAATGCAAAGCATTAGTTTGTTAAGTATTATTTATTTATTTTTTAAAACAAATACTCAAAACTCTTTTCATTGTCATTCAATGAGTTTGATTAAGATTACTTGTGAACCGCCTCAGTTTACTAATAGCACATGCTATATCTGATCGCGTACATTTCATGACATATATCATACTTCTCAATAATCTAGCATAATTCAATTGTGAGTCACCTTTTCCTTCATTCTTTTGAAGTACAAAGCTCACTTATTGGAGTCTAGTCAATATTGAAATTCAACTACTTGAACTTTTCAAGTACCTTTTCAATCACATCAGTAACTTTAATTTCTTTCATATCGAAATTACTTTCTAGCATATGCTTAGTAGCATTTATGTGATATGTGTCTCTTTTGATGATCAACATGTCAACAACAGAAAAACAAATAATGACCTTGTGATTTGGAATGTCTTTAATGTAAAACATTTATCACATTCAAATCTAGTATTCATTTGCCAATGTAGTTTGATCAAACTTCGCATGTCATTATTTGGACACATGTTTTTAGTCCATAAAAAACTTAACTAGTTTACACATTTTTTTTACCAAGAACCACTAAGTCCTCAGGTTGTTCCATGTAAATTTCTTCCTCAAAAATATATATTTTTACATCCATTTTGACAAATTCGCAACTAGCGCAATTAACATCTGAATTGATGTAATCCTAGTTAGAGGCTATTATATGTCAAAATAATCAAGGATTTGTCATTGTCTAAAGCATATGACAACAAATCTTGCTTTGTATTTGTCAATAGTTTCATCAACCTTTTTTTTTTGTTTTGTAGATCCACTTTGAACCCAAAAGTTTATTTCCTGAAGGAAGATCAACCAACTCTCAAGTATGGTTACTCAAGATTGAATCTATCTTACTATTAACAGACTCTTTCCAAAAAGGATGAGTCCACAAAAGACATATCTTTTTCGACTATGGACTCATTTCAAGAAGAAATATTACAAAATAAAACCTGAAGGAAGTAATTTGTCCATTGACATTTACTACGCCTCTGAATCTCCTATTAAGTACATTCTCCTTTGGTTCTTTCCAAGGTCGTTTAGACCCTTTATACAACTTGTTTCTAGTTTAACGATGAAGCTTTTATATTCTTCTAATCGATAACCGAATGAACCTTGAATTCTGATGAAGTTTTTATATTCTTCGAATTAGTTTCACATTCAGACAGAGTAGTAAACCAAAAAGGTTTTAATCTTCAGAAACCTCAAATACAACACTGTTTCTAGCTAACGATGAAGATTTTGTGTTTTTCCAAATCATTTAGCCTTAATATTTGTGACGAAGATTTTTTACTCTTCAAGTTAGAATATTCATTGAAACAGAATATCGAACAATTGTTGAAGTTTCTATATTCTTCAAACCACTGCACAATCTAATTTGTTCATGAAATTCTTATATTCTACAAACCAAAGGAGAAAAAAAACCCTGAAGATTTTAGTCTCCAAAATTCAAACACAATCAATTTTTTTATGGAGTATAAAACAACAAAAGTTTCTTTCCCCATCTTAACATAATTCATATTAGTAATAATCATCACATAATGACCATCTATCCTAAAATTTATAAGATAAATATCATAACTTATAAAGGATAGGGAGAAAAAAAATCAAGTGAAATAAAAATAGAACTTGATTTTTACTCTCATTGAATCATACTCTATTTGTCAACAATGATTCCATGCAAGTCACTTACCTTGCTATTTTTTTTCCTTTTCTCAGTTTCCATCATATTCATATTTTTCTCAAGAAGACACTTAATTTCAACAAGAAACTAAAATCAGGTTCAACTATATGAACATTTACTTTTTATCATAGTTATGTAAAACTAAGAATATATAAAAAAAAAATTTAAAAATGCATATCTGAACCTTTATGCACAAAATAACTTTTCTTATTGAAAAGAAAACTAAAGGGGTGCAATGTTTGAATGCACTTGGGAAGAATATAAGTTTAATCTTACCCATCAAAGAAAAACTTACTACAGATTATATTCTCGAACATATTTAAGTAGTACTAATTCATCTCAAATCTATTTTATCATACGATAAAATAACTTCTTCTTTCCAATAAAAAGAACACAATAAGTAGAAGTAATTTTCTTACCACAGAAAATACCATCAATTCAATTTCTTAAGCTTGTTGTCTCCGTATTCAAATTAGCAAACCAGAAGAAATAAAAGATGAAAAAAAACCACAAAGAACTATCCGAGTCCACAGAATCAATTGTGTGTCCTTAAGAATTAATCCCCTCAAGTACCCGAGGTTACAGATTAATTCCTCCCAAGATAAAACGGATTAACCATTAAAGAAGTAGCGGTACCTCAAACTTCAATAAATTTAACGAACTCAAAATGACATCAATGAATCACACATACAGACACGATCGATCGATTTTATTTTGTAAGAAATGTATGCAAAAAAAAAGGAAGAATTCAATGCTGAAAAATGAGAGACAATCTCTCTATTTATAGCCAACAAAGGGTAAAAGTCACAACTCTTAGGAAAGAAGACAACCTTCCAAAAAGGTCACAACACTTTGAAAATGGCACAACCTTTCAAATGATTACAACCCTTTAGAAAGGACACAACCTTTCATAAAGGTCACAACCCTCCGACAAAGTGACAACCCTTCAGGAGAGTCACAACCCTTCATTTCCTGTTCATACCTTTAAAACCCAACAGGTGTTAGAATGAGTGCCCGCATGGCCTAATGGATTGGATCGTGACAACGTCTTGCGCGTCTAACCCGATTGTAGTGACCATAAAATTTTAAAAAAATTATGTAAATATTAGTATTAAGAAACATGTTTGAGTTATAAATTTTATACTAAAGAGGAAGTGCAAATTCTTAAAGTGATATCTTAATCCTACTTGGTGAGCTCTCTAAAAGGAAGAAATACTTCTCCAAAGAAATCCTTGGTTTTCTTACTTTGATATCTAATTTCTCCTTTAATTATCAAAGTTATTGAACCTTGTTTCTTTTGTTGTAATGTAAAATCTCTTCTTTACGTACTGATTTGACAAACATTACATTTTTAAATACCAACACTCAAGTAGTAAGGAGTAGAGAATCATAAACATATGTTTATATTACCTCTCAACCAACTAAAAATACCTTTGGTGTAATTATGTTTTTCGTGTCATGTGTATTTTTATTTTTCGTTTGTGAAGTTTATTAAGACCTATAAAAGGATAATTATAATGTGTAACTTCACCTAAGACCATATATCTATTGAATATTTAATGTGCATCAATTAAATATTGAATAAGGTATATATAATTTGATAAAGAATATGATTGTTGGAATAGTCGGAAACTAAAAGTCAAGAAAACAAAATATATGACACATATTAAACTTGTAAATAAAAAGTTCATTGTAACGACCAGGTTCAGTCATTATAGAAAAGCCAATGGGGAATTTTTTTTGGGTCGGAGAACGTTTTCGTAGCAACTTGGAATTTTTACAACCTAGTCCAAATTTGGATGAAATTGGAGTCATTAAAGTCTAGGAAATCTGGTAATCATTGGGTGATCTAATTATAAAATTGATCATATGATGAGATAGATAAGACGCTAAGGTACCCATACGACCGTACGAAATTGAATTCAGGCGATTAGAACTCGCGAAATTGATCTTAGTGTGAGCGCATAGTTTCTGAGTTTTGTTGGTTGAAGGTGTTTTGTGAAATGAGAGTTTGAAATTCTTAAATCGACTCACTGGTTTGTGAAAGACGCTGTGGCAGAATTATTCTCACTATGGAGGGGCCGCCATAGCGGGACAGTCACGATTTAAGTCGAATATAAACCCCAAAATGTTTTTGTTCTGCAACTTGCAAACTTGAGAGATAAGGAACGAAGCCAGATGTTTTCTTGACAGTTTTCCTCCATTCTTGAGGTTAAAGGTAAGATTTAACTCCTCAAATCCATTTTTCGGTCTTTAGAACGTAATTTAATGGGTAATAATTATTGATGGAGAACGATTTTGATAAGGAAATTATGGTGACGTACTTAGTACAAGTGTGTACTAACCCTATACATCTATACTATTTTAGGTGCAGGCACAGGTGGTCGATAGAGTTGCAGGATCATTGTTGCAGCTATCCGGACGTCAGCATTCATCCGGAGTTTGGTAGGTCCTCATGCTTTTGAGGATGCTACTGTTTTACATTCTAGCTTAGTTTTAGAGTTGAGCTAGTGGAGCATGTTCCACTAGCGTTTCTTTCCTGTTTTTATTCAGACCTTGTATTGGTGCCATTTTGGCAATTATACACTTAATACTTATTGATCTATTTCTTTCAGTTGCTTATCTCTTAATGTTAGATGGTTGATGGTGAACTATTATGAAATGTTACGAATGTTTAACAAATATGTTAAGGAGCAAAAAGTTTCAAATTTTCCGCTAAATTAACCTAAGTGAAGTATGAATAACGTAAGTAGGCTTGTCTGCGACCTCTGATAGGTCAACGACGCCGGTATCGTCTGGGGTCTAGATTCCAGTCGTGACAAAGTTGGTATCAGAGCACTAGGTTAAATTACGAAAATAATAAGTTCACATCAACCACATTGAGTAGTTTCTAAGTCATGGTAGTGAAGTGCACCACTATCCTGAATTAGAGACTGCATGATACGTAGGAAAATTTCCCTTCTTCTGATCTTATCGTGCTTTTCCGAATGTCTGATTTATTGGTGTTATGAGCGTATCTAACATCAATTTTTGTTGTTTTCAGAGAATGAACCCTAGGAGGGCTATTGGTCAGAGGAGAGGAGGATCAGCTGTTGGGGGCAACCGAGTTCCACCCCAGGCTCCAGCTGAAGGAGTGTCTGTGCCAGTTAACCCAGCTTGGTTGACTGATGCTGAGGTGGGGGCATCTCTGGCCCAGATGGCACAGGCCATTACTATGCAGGCCCAGGCTATGACTGCCCAGGTCAACCGGCAGGATATTCAGAGGGAGAACCCATCGGTTCGTAGCATGGCTGACAGGCTGAGGGATTTCGCGAGGATGAATCCTCCTATTTTCACAGGGTCTAGGACTGCAGAGGATCCCCAGGAGTTTGTGGATGAGGTGCATAAGATCCTGGTGGCTATGGGGGCCACTGATATTGAGAAGGCTGAGCTGGCTTCCTATCAGCTCAAGGATGTTGCACAGACTTGGTGCAAGATGTGGCAAGATAGCCGAGTTTTGGGTGGAGTACCAGTCACATGGGAGATGTTCAAGACAACATTTCTGGAGAGATTCTTCCCCAGGGAGATGAGGGAGGCCAAGGTTGAGGAATTTATCAACCTTAAACAAGGCTCTATGACAGTCAGGGAGTATTCCCTGAAGTTTGTTAAGTTGTCAAGGTATGTTATTTTCCCTAGTATTTAATAGCAAGAATGAGGAGAATACTGAACTTTGTTGAATTCATCCAGGTATGCTACTTCCCTGGTTTCTAACAACAGGGATGAGATGAGCAGGTTCCTCACAGGAATCAATGGAGACCTGGAGGAGGAGTGTCGATCTGCGATGCTCCATGATAATATGGATCTTTCCAGGTTGATGGTGCATGTCCAGCAGGTAGAGGACAGCCGCAGAAAGAGAGGTGTTCGTGATGCTAGGAGGCCTAGGCCTCAAGATCAGGCAGGTCCCAGTCATGGAGGCCACAGGAACAACTTTGGCGTCCGTGAGCAGCCAAGGTTCAAAAAGGGGCAACAGAGTTCTGGGAATTCTAATCCTCAGAGGAGTGCTACACCTAGAGGAGGCAGACCTGAGCCCAAGAGGGCAATGGAGGTGAGATGCACGTCCTAAGAAGAATTGTGCTAAGTGTGGCCGACTCACAGTGGAGAGTGCAGACAGGGCACTAATGCCTGCTTCGGTTGTGGTAAGAGTGGACACATGGTCAGAGACTGTCCAGAGAACAGAGGTCAGGCTGGAGGTAATGCTCAGCCTAGGCCTAATCCACAGGGTGCAGCAGCAGCCGAGCCTCCTAAGAGGAACAGGTTCTATGCCCTGAAGGGCAGGGAGGAGCAGGAGAAGTCCGTGATGTGGTCACAGGTATGCTGCAAGTGTTCTCAACTTCTGTTTATGCTTTACTTGATCCAGGGTCTACACTTTCCTTTGTAACTCCTCTGCTTGCTCTTACTTTTGAGATATTGCCTGAAGTTCTGCATGATCCTATAGTGGTTAGTACACCTTTAGGAGAGAATGTAAGAACTGATAGAGTATACAAGGATTGCCCAATAGTTGTGAGTGGTAAAACTATGTGTGCAAACTTGGTTGAGTTACCCATGCATGATTTTGATGTTATTCTTGGCATGGATTGGCTTCACAGTTGTTATGCTTGCTTGGACTATCGTAGTAGAGTGGTGAGATTTCGCTTTCCTAATGAAGAAGAGTTAGTCTGGGAGGGGTACAATTCGAGTCGTCCTAACCCCTTGATTTCTAACCTTAAGGCCAATAAAATGATGTCCAATGGTTATTATGTCATCTTGTGAGTGTTAATGATTTAGATCATGACATTCCTTCCATAGACTCAGTACCTGTAGTGAATGAGTTCTTAGATGTGTTTCCTGATGATTTGCCTGGAGTCCCTCCCCTTCGAGAGATTGACTTTGGTATCGATTTAGAACCCGATACTAAACCAATCTCAATTCCTCCTTACAGAATGGCTCCAGCTGAACTCAAAGAGTTGAAGCTGCAGTTAAAAGATCTCACTGATAAGGGTTTCATTCAGCCGAGCATATCCCCTTGGGGCGCTCCAGTGTTGTTTGTAAAGAAGAAAGATGGGACCCTTAGAATGTGTATCGATTATCGGCAGCTCAACAAAGTCACTATAAAGAATAAGTATCCACTCCCCAGAATAGATGATTTGTTCGATCATCTCCAAGGGTCTAGTTTCTTCTCTAAGATTGATCTTCGTTCAGGGTATCATCAGCTTAGGGTTAGGGATGGAGATATCCAAAGACAGCCTTTCGTACCCGCTATGGTCACTATGAGTTTCTAGTCATGTCATTTGGTCTCACGAATGCACCTGCTGCATTTATGGATCTCATGAACAGGGTCTTCCGTGAATACCTTGACTCTTTCGTCATAGTATTCATTGATGACATTCTCATCTACTCTAAGACCAAGGAAGAGCATGAACAACATTTGAGACTAACCTTGCAGGTACTTAGACAGCATCAGTTATATGCCAAATTCAGCAAATGTGAATTCTGGCTGAGATCAGTGACCTTCCTGGGTCATGTTGTGTCCGATCAGGGCGTGGAGGTGGATCCCAGGAAGACTGAGGCTGTGAAGAACTGGCCAAAGCCTCTTACTCCCACTGACATCCGTAGCTTTTGGGATTGGCTGGTTACTATCGCAGGTTTGTGGAGGGCTTTTCTTCCATTGCTGCCCCATTGACAGCTTTGACTAAGAAAAAGCCAAGTTTGAATGGACGGAGACTTGTGAGAAGAGTTTCCAGGAGCTCAAGGACAGACTCACTTCAGCCCCGGTGCTTACTTTGCCTAAGTGTGGTGAGAATTACACTGTTTATTGTGATGCATCTAGGGTTGGTTTGGGTTGTGTTCTTATGCAGGTTGGTAAGGTGATAGCCTATGCGTCCAGACAGCTCAAGGTTCATGAGAAGAATTATCCCACTCATGACCTGGAGTTGGCAGCTGTGGTGTTTGCACTGAAGCTGTGGAGGCATTATCTGTATGGAGTGCATGTGGATGTGTTCACAGACCATAAGAGTCTCCAGTACGTGTTCACACAGAGGGAGTTGAATCTACGTCAGCGGAGATGGGTTGGAGCTGTTGAAGGATTATGACATGAATGTGCACTACCATCCAGGTAAGGCTAATGTTGTAGCTGATGCTTTGAGCAGGATGAGCATGGGAAGTACAGCCCACGTTGAGGATGAGAAGAAGGAGCTGGTGAAAGATGTACACAGACTGGCCAGACTGGGTGTGCGTTTGGTTGACTCCACTAGTGGGGATGTTTCAGTTCATCCTAGTTCTGAATCATCCTTGGTAGTTGAAGTCAAGCAGGGTCAGCATCTAGATCCTGTGTTGATGGAGCTGAAGGACTCAGTGCTGATGAAGATGAATGAGTCTTTCGCTTTGGGAGGTGATGGCATACTTAGGTATCAGGACAGGCTGTGTGTGCCAGATGTGGATGATTTGCGGACCAGGATTGTTGCAGAGGCCCATGGTTCCAGATATTCCATACATCCAGGTTCCACCAAGATGTATCATGATCTTAAGCAGATTTATTGGTGGGATGGCATGAAGAAGGACATTGCAGAATATGTGGCCAAGTGTCCTAATTGTCAGCAGGTTAAGGCAGAGCATCTTAAGCCTGGTGGTCTGACTCAGATTATTGAGGTTCCGACTTGGAAGTGGGAGGCCATTAATATGGACTTCGTGGTTGGTCTTCGAGGACTAGGAGGCAGCATGACTCCATATGGGTTATTGTGGACAGATTGACTAAGTCTGCCCACTTTATCCCTGTGAAGTCTACTTACAGAGCCGAGGATTATGCGAGACTCTACATTGATGAGATTGTGAGATGGCATGGGATTCCCTTGTCTATTATTTCAGATAGAGGAGCTCAGTTTACTTCACATTTCTGGAGATCTTTCCAGAAGAGCTTGGGCACGCAGGTAAAGCTTAGCACTGCCTTTCATCCACAGACAGATGGGCAGGCGAGCGCACCATTCAGACATTGGAGGACATGTTGAGAGCGTGTGTGATTGACTTCAGAGGTAACTGGGATGACCATCTGCCTTTGATAGAGTTCTCGTATAATAATAGCTATCACTCCAGCATTGGGATGGCACCGTTTGAGGCACTGTATGGTAGGAGGTGTAGATCTCCAGTTGGGTGGTTCGAGGTTGGAGAGTCATCCATTTTGGGTCCGGAGATCATTCATGAGGCCTTAGAGAAGGTCAATGATTAGGGACAGGTTGACTACTGCTTACAGTCGGCAGAAGTCATATGCTGATAACAGAAAGCCCTTAGAGTTTGATGTTGGTGACCAGGTTTACTTGAAAATATCGCCTATGAAAGGGGTGATGAGTTTGGTAGAAAAGGGAAGCTGAGTCCGAGGTATGTTGGGCCATATGAGATCCTACAGCGTGTGGGTGAGGTGGCCTATGAGTTAGCATTGCCTGCAGAGCTAGCTTCTGTTCATCCAGTCTTTCATGTCTCTATGTTGAAGAAGTGCCTAGGTGATCCAACATCAATCTTACCTGTTGAAGGTTTGGGGGTTGGTGAAGACTTGTCTTATGAGGAGGTACCTGTTGAGATCTTAGACAGACAGGTCAAGCGGCTGAGGAACAAGGAGATTGCCACAGTGAAGGTATTGTGGAGAAATCATCTTGTTGAGGGTGCTACGTGGGAGGCAGAGGCCGACATGAGAGCCCGCTACCCTCACCTTTTCAGCTCTTGAGGTTAGACTTCCTACTCTTAAACCTATGTTTCCTTATCTCTCCGTGTTTTGTTGTTATTAATTGGCTATGTATAGTGATTTTATTATGATCTGACTGGCATTACGATGTGAAGTGGTAGTGTCATTTGGGGACGAATGTTCCTAGGGGGGGGATAATGTAACAACCCTAAAAATGAATAGGATCAAGACTAAGGGTGTTAAGAATGCTTATGATTAAACCTAGGTTCACACGGATCGATACGCGTAGAACCAGACCTTAAAACTCTTACTACGACCAAGTCAACTGACTTGGGGAGTTAGTTGGACTTGGAAAGGTTGGAACCAACCAAGTGAGGCTCTCGAAAACAAAGATTTAATCGAAGGAGTCTTTACCGGACTTAAAAGAAGAAAATTTTTAAGTTTCAAGTTTTGGAGGGTTCCAGGGGGTAAAAATGGTCTTTTCCAGGCCAAAGGGTAA